>WNWK01003507.1:0-165406 GCA_009830355.1 Cherax destructor
TTTAGGAACTCGGAGAAAACAACACACAGGCGACGAGCTGGATATAGGGAGCGTAGAAACGTAGCAAGTAGTGGAGAGTAGGTGGTTGGTGGTGTGAGGTAGGCAGGCAGGGCACCCTGAGGTAGACACTCGTGGACACAACACCAACACCCGAAACGATCTCACCTCGCGTCTCTTGTAGCTGTAGGAAGGGCGTAGAGATGCTGCTGGATGCAGAAGGGTGTAGGAGAATGCTGGAGAGTTGTAGAGTAGGAGATGAACACACACGTGACTGCTTCAGGCTGGAGAGCTGGAGATGACGCCCTATGTCCCGATTTTGTGGAAAAATCGTGGACGATGCGCTGACTCAGGCACCCACGAGACGCTAGAAGCTATGGATGATGCGAGAAGCCAGCAGATGACCTGGATATGACTGGCTTGGTCGGATGATCGACTGGGCGGTGGGTCCCCTACACTACACTCTGCCGTGAACCACTGCTGTCACCACTGTTAAGTCTAACTTCTTGGCTGCTTCCTTTGGGCAGTAGAATGGTAGCGTAGGTGCAGAGATACGGCCGATGACTAGACTCAGTTTATTAATGGCAAAGTGTAGGTGTACACGGGGACAGAGCGTGAGGGGACCGGGAGCCAGCACGTAGGGGGAGATGCTGCTTCAGTGAGGTAGGCCGTGTAAGTGAGGGAGAAGCATGGCTGACCAGCCCGACCTTGATAGGCCTATAGAGGGCAGCACCATAGTGCCGCGCAGTTTGAAACAGCCTCTGGATAGGCTGTTTACACAAGCTGATGCTGCTGACCAGGTCTGCTGGAGGCTGCTGCTGCTTCCCAGGTCTGCTGCAGGCTGATGCTGCTGCCCAGGTCTGCTGGAGGTTGCTGCTGCTTCCCAGGTCTGCTGCAGGCTGATGCTGCTGACCAGGTCTGCTGGAGGCTGCTGCTGCTTCCCAGGTCTGCTGCAGGCTGATGCTGCTGACCAGGTCTGCTGGAGGCTGCTGCTGCTGCCCAGGTCTGCTGAAGGCTGATGCTGCTGCCCATTTCTGCTGGAGGCTGCTGCTGCTGACCAGGTCTGCTGGAGGCTGCTGCTGCTGCCCAGGTCTGCTGGAGGCTGCTGCTGCTGCCCAGGTCTGCTGGAGGCTGCTGCTGCTGCCCAGGTCTGCTGGAGGCTGCTGCTGCTTCCCATGTCTGCTGGAAGGTGGAGGAGCATGTAGAAGGGTGACAGACAGTGATTGTCAAGGTTTAGCATAAGGATGGTTGACTGTTGGTGGACGTCTGGTGAAGGTGCAGGAAGTGAACGAAGGGCGTGGTGAAGGTGCAGGAAGTGAACGAAGGGCGTGATGAAGGTGCAGGAAGTGAACGAAGGGCGTGGTGAAGGTGAAGGGGTGGTGACCTGAGAGTGGGGTATATTCACAGCACCTCTCTCCCCTCCCACCTCAATAATGGCCAATCTCCAAGCTCGACCTCCAACTCTTCAAACCTCCTGGAGGAGGGATGAAAAGCATCCGTCATCTCGTCCTCCAAGATCTCACTCCAAGCCTCGTCCTCCAAGATCTCACTACAAGCCTCGTCCTCCAAGATCTCACTCCAAGCCTCGTCCTCCACTAAACTCTTCCATCAAGTGCCAGAAGCTAATGCCGGGGGCAATGAGGCAGTGGTGGGGCAGGAGAGGCAGTGGTGAGGGCAGGAGAGGCAGTGGTGAGGGCAGGAGAGGCAGTGGTGGGGCAGGAGAGGCAGTGGTGGGGCAGGAGAGGCAGTGGTGGGGCAGGAGAGGCAGTGGTGAGGGCAGGAGAGGCAGTGGTGGGGCAGGAGAGGCAGTGGTGGGGCAGGAGAGGCAGTGGTGAGGGCAGGAGAGGCAGTGGTGGGGCAGGAGAGGCAGTAGTGAGGGCAGGAGAGGCAGTGGTAGGGCAGGAGAGGCAGTGGTGGAGGCAGGAGAGGCAGTGGTGAGGGCAGGAGAGGCAGTGGTGGGGCAGGAGAGGCAGTGGTGGGGCAGGAGAGGCAGTGGTGGGGCAGGAGAGGCAGTGGTGAGGGCAGGAGAGGCAGTGGTGGGGCAGGAGAGGCAGTGGTGGGGGCAGGAGAGGTAGTGGTGGGGGCAGTGAGAAAGTGGTGAAGGCAGGAGAGGCAGTGGTCGGGCAGGAGAGGCAGTGGTCGGGCAGGAGAGGCAGTGGTGGGGCAGGAGAGGCAGTGGTGGGGCAGGAGAGGCAGTGGTGGGGCAGGAGAGGCAGTGGTGGGGCAGGAGAGGCAGTGGTGGGGCAGGAGAGGCAGTGGTGGGGCAGGAGAGGCAGTGGTGGGGCAGGAGAGGCAGTGGTGGGGCAGGAGAGGCAGTGGTGGGGCAGGAGAGGTGTTATCACTGTTATCTAGACTAACTCGTCGGAACACTGGTAGTAGAATGGTAGCGTAGGTGAAATGATACGGCCGGCGTAGACTAGGCTTGGGTTTATTGTCGAATAGGGCAAGAGTACACAGGGGTCTACCTGGAGAGAATTCCAGGGGTCAATGCCCCCGCGGCCTGGTCTGTGACCAGGCCTCCTGTTGGACCAGAGCCTGATCAACCAGGCTGTTACTGCTGGCCGCACGCAGTCCAACGTACGAACCACAGCCCGGCTGATCAGGTACCGACTTGAGGTGCCTGTCCAGTGCCTGCTTGAAGACAGCCAGGGGCTTGTTGGTAATCCCCCTGATGTATGCTGGGAGGCAGTTGAACAATCTTGGGCCCCTCACACTTATTGTGTTGTCCCTCAACGTGCTAGTGGCACCCCTGCTCTTCATTGGGGGGATGTTACATCGCCTGCCGAGTCTTTTGCTTTCGTAGGGAGTGATTTTTGTGTGCAAGTTTGGTACTAAGCCCTCGAGAATTTTCCATGTGTATATAATAATGTATCTCTCCCGCCTGCGTTCTAGAGAGTACAGGTTTAGGAACTTCAAGCGTTCCCAGTAGTTGAGGTGGTTTATCGCACTTATGCGTGCAGTGAAGGTTCTCTGCACATTTTCAAGGTCAGCAATTTCACCCGCCTTGAAAGGTGCAGTTAGTGTGCATCAATATTCCAGCCTAGATAGAACAAGCGATCTGTAAAGTGTCAACATGGGCTTGGCATCCCTGGTTTTGAAGGTTCTCATTATCCATCCTGTCATTTTTCGAGCAGATGCAATTGCTACATTGTTATGGTCCTTGAAGGTGAGATCCTCTGACATGATCACTCCCAGGTCTTTGACATTAGTTTTTCGCTCTATTGTGTGGTTGGAATTAGTTTTGTACTCCGATGAGATTTTAATTTCTTCACGTTTTCCATATCTGAGTAATTGAAATTTCTCATCATTGAACTTCATATTGTTTTCTGCAGCCCATTTAAAGATTTGGTTTATGTCTGCTTGGAGTCTTGCAGTGTCTTCAATGGTGGACACTGTCATACAGATTCGGGTGTATGTGAGGAGACCGGGACCCAGCTGGGTAGGACCTGTTTCAGTGAAGTAGGCCGCAAGAGTGAGGAAGAAACATGGCTGGCCAGCCCGACCTTGATAGGCCTATAGATGGCAGCACCGTAGTGCCGCGCAGTTTGAAAGAGCCTCTGAATAGGCTGTTTACATCTGCTCGGCCACCTACCACGTGTCGTCTTGACATGACAATACTGGCGGGCACGAAGGTGTAAACGAGCAAACAAAGTTACCCAGGGGAAACTGGCTTCCGGTCACCTGACATTTACATATATGGTCAGAACGTTGCCAGTGCGGGCCGGAAAAACTCTCCCACTTCGAGAGTCGGGGAAGAGAAAATCGGCCCGCCCGTACAACTGGACGGAGGACAGAACAAGCCGATGTTGACACAGGAACTAGAGTCTTCTATATACAGGTTGTCCACAGGGCCAGACATCAATTTGACTGCACATCCTTGAGCGCTGTACCATCCTCACATCTGCAAACAATGACTGACAGTAGCATTTCATAAGGTGTGACATTTAACTCAAAAGGGCGATACTGCCCCTTACCTTTATTCAGGCTTTACAAGACACACTGGGTGCACATACTCACAATAACATTATTTCCATGGAATTCATTATACTACGGGTACCCTGCTAGAATAAATTTTACATATTTACATGGTGTTGTCCACCCTGACTCCATTATTTACTAACTATACAATGTATGTGCATTAATCCCCATTTCTGCAAGCAAACAATTAGCGTATCTAGCATAGGAGTCGGACAAGTCAGTAGGTATGTCAATGTCACAGAAATGTACTGCTGTCCTGTGTCTCAGGCCATAAGTATGGAGCCTTACAGGACTGTCATCTGTCGTAGTGGTAGCGGGTGAAGAACTAGGCAGGTTGTCATTAGTTTGAGTCTGATTGTGGCTTTGCAATGCCCGCGATTCCAGCTCTGCTTCAGCTTGTACATGATCAACATACTTCATGTTGTCAAGGTGAGATTCTCTGATAGTTCCGGTAGCTATCTCCCTCACCTCGAACTTATTGCCGCGGAGCTGTCGTAGGACACGGTAAGGACCGACAAACTTGGGGACAAGTTTATGCATACCAGGGGTCTGCGTCGGATTGAGCAACATAACTTTGCAACCTGGTTCCACCTTACTTTCCTTAGCGTGGGTGTTGTGATCAAACGTGAACCTATCTGTGGCTTTTATTAGGTTCTCACATACTCGCTGGAAGACAAGCTGTGTGGTCCGCATCTTAACTATACCAGTGTTATCGGTGTCATAGGTTGGACTAGGCGGAGCAAACAGGATTTCGTACGGTAAACGCTTATCATAGCCGTACAAGGCAAAATGGGGTGTCTTGCCAATCGAGCTGTTGAGGGAAGAGTTCAATGTACACTGAACATCTGGAATAGCGTCATCCCATGTAGTACAACTCAGATTAACGGTTACTCTGAGCACCTCCAGGACTTTGCGGTTTGTACGTTCAGCAAGACCATTACTCGCAGGGTGACGTAGAGCTACTGGTGCTTGGTGAATGTCAAACCTGGAACAAAGATCCTTCATCATGGCATTTATGAACTCCGACCCATTGTCTGACAGGAGAACACATGGGCAGGTATGATGGAGAACGATACCCTCATGGAAAGCATTTGCGACTGTCTCGGCCGTTTTGTCAGGGATGGGTACTAACTCGCAGTACTGCGTCAAGTTATCTACCATTACAAGCAGGTGTTTATTACCTTTCTCCGAGGTCAAGAAATTCGTCAACAGGTCGACAGAAGTTCTCTCCCAGGACTCCTTTGTAATGGGATACTTCAGAATGGGATTGGGACCCATGACAGTACCCTTGTGTTGTAAGCAAACGACACACTGGTGTACATACTTGGCAATTTCCGCTGCCAGATTAGGCCAGAAATATTTCATTCTAGCCTGTTTGATGCTGCGGTCCTTCCCGGAGTGCGCTGCGCCTGGGACATCGTGGATCAACTTGAGAGTCGCGGGTACCAGGGACTCCGGTATCACCAGTTGGTGTACGGTTCTGCCGGGGTCCACTAGTCAAGCTACACGACACAGTACTCCTTGATTGACCACTAAGTCTGTCAGCGGAACGGGCGACGTGACCCGCGGGCCAACGTGTCCTCCTTGGTTAGGAATCGAAGGACTGGTGACCACACCGGGTCCTGCCGTTGGGCTCTCTCTAGGTCCTCGATGGAGAACGAGTTGTCTGCATTGACAAAGGCTATATGCTTCGACAAGGCGTGAGCCACGACATTTTGCTTACCCGGTACATAGCAGACTTCGGGATTGTAGTCGTTAAAGGTGAGAGACCACCGAGCATGTTTATAAGAGAGATTCTTGTTTGCAAAAAGGGATAATAACGGCAGATGATCTGTGTAAATCTTGATAGGATACTGGTAAATAAGGTCTCTGAAGTGGTTCAAAGCCCAGACGATGGCTAAGGCTTCTAGCTCTGTCACAGAGTAATTGACTTCAGCTTTGGTAAGAACACGGCTAGCATAAGCTATTGGCTGTTGCTTACCATTAGATTCCTGCGACAAGACTGCACCGATGCCAACTTTGCTGGCATCTGTCGTCAAGGTGAACGCTTTGGTGAAATCAGGGAATCTAAGGACTGGGGCTGATGTTGACCTATTTTTAAGTGTGATGAAAGCTCTTTCTTGGTCACAAGTCCACTCAAAGGGGACATCTTTCTTAAGGAGCTGTGTCAAGGGTGCAGCTATGGTGGAGAAACCGGCTATGAAAGTGCAGTAGAATCCGGCTAGGCCTATGAAGGAGCGGACAGTATCTGCCATCGTAGGTCTAGGGAACTTTTGCACAGCCGAGATTTTAGACTCGTCTGTCTTGATGCCGCTGAGTCACTACGTGGCCCAGAAACTTTATTTCCTGCTTAAGGAACTGGCATTTTGAAAGCTTCACCTTAAGATTAGTCTTGGCTAGTTTTTCCAGTACCCGCTCAAGTTTTACGAGATGAGTAGGAACATCTTGGGACATCACAATGAGATCGTCTAGGTAGACCATGAGCGTGCCACCTAGGAGAGTACGGAAAATAGTTGTCATTAGACTACTGAACGTGATCGGGCTTCCGTGCAAGCCGAAAGGCATCCCACGAGACGCTGGGAGCAACGGATGATGCTATAAGCCAGCAGATGACCTGGATATGGCTGGCTTGGTCGGATGATCGACTGGTCGGTGGGTCCCCTTCACGCTACCCTCTGTCATGGCCCACTGCTTCCACCACTGTTATCTAGACTAACTTGTTGGAACACTGGTAGTAGAATGGTAGCATAGGTGAAGTGATATGGCCGTAGACTAGGCTTGGGTTTATTGTCGAATAGGGCAAGAGTACACGGGGGTACAGAGGGTATGTGAGGAGACCGGTACCCAGCTGGGTAGGACCTGTTTCAGTGAAGTAGGTCACAAGAGTGAGGAAGAAACATGGCTGGCCAGCCCGACCTTGATAGGCCTATAGATGGCAGCACCGTAGTGCTGCGCAGTTTAAAAGAGCCTCTGAATAGGCTGTTTACAGAGGCAGTGGTGGGGCAGGAGAGGCAGTGGTGGTAATGCAGGAGAGGCAGTGGTGGGGCAGGAGAGGCAGTGGTGGGGCAGGAGAGGCAGTGGTGAGGGCAGGAGAGGCAGTGGTGAGGGCAGGAGAGGCAGTGGTGAGGGCAGGAGAGGCAGTGGTGAGGGCAGGAGAGGCAGTGTTGAGGGCAGGAGAGGCAGTAGTGAGGGCAGGAGAGGCAGTGGTGAGGATAGGAGAGGCAGTGGTGAGGGCAGGAGAGGCAGTGGTGAGGGCAGGAGAGGCAGTGGTGGGGCAGGAGAGGCAGTGGTGAGGGCAGGAGAGGCAGTGGTGAGGGCAGGAGAGGCAGTGGTGAGGGCAGGAGAGGCAGCTGTGGGGCAGGAGAGGCAGTGGTGAGGGCAGGAGAGGCAGTGGTGAGGGCAGGAGAGGTAGTGGTGAGGGCAGGAGAGGCAGTGGTGAGGGCAGGAGAGGCAGTGGTGAGGGCAGGAGAGGCAGTGGTGAGGGAGGGAGGCAGTGGTGAGGGCAGGAGAGGTAGTGGTGAGGGCAGGAGAGGCAGTGGTGAGGGCAGGAGAGGCAGTGGTGAGGGAAGGAGAGGCAGTGGTGAGGGCAGGAGAGGTAGTGGTGAGGGCAGGAGAGGCAGTGGTGAGGGCAGGAGAGGTAGTGGTGAGGGCAGGAGAGGCAGTGGTGAGGGCAGGAGAGGTAGTGGTGAGGGCAGGAGAGGCAGTGGTGAGGGCAGGAGAGGTAGTGGTGAGGGCAGGAGAGGCAGTGGTGAGGGCAGGAGAGACACCCACCAATTTCGTCAGCAGAAATTCTTCTGCGTGAAAACACAGAATTTAACCACATAGACACAGGTTGTAGTGTGTGTTGCACTACCACCATCACTAATACCACCATCACTACCACCATCCCCACTACCACCATCACTACCACCATCACCACTACCACCATCACTACCACCATCACCACTACCACCATCACCACTACCACCATCACTACCACCATCACTACCACCATCACTAATACCACCATCACTACCACCATCACTAATACCACCATCACTACCACCATCCCCACTACCACCATCACTACCACCATCACCACTACCACCATCACTACCACCATCACCACTACCACCATCACCACTACCACCATCACTACCACCATCACTACCACCATCACTAATCACATCACTACCACCATCACTACCACCATCACTACCACCATCCACTACCACCATCACTACCACCATCCCCACTACCACCATCACTACCACCATCACCACTACCACCATCACTACCACCATCACCACTACCACCATCACCACTACCACCATCACTACCACCATCACTACCACCATCACCACTACCACCATCACTATTACAGTATCACCAATCATTTCAGACAGCTTCACTCTCGTGTTTCCCGAATTCACTCGACAATGGACCCCAAATTTCGTAGTGACAGCAGCGAAGTGTGAGAGTTGGAGGAGTAGGTGGGGGAGAGGGGGAGGAAGAAGTTGCTGGGGAGGAGGAGGAGGAGGAGGAGGAGGAAGGACGGAAGGAATGAGGGAGAGAGAAACTGAGCAATGTGCTGCTGCCTTACTCCTGATAACGGCTACACATCCAGACGAAAGTTACCAATGTTGAGTTGCATTAGAAGGTTGAAGGTGATCTAAGAGGAAGAGGAGGGAGAGGCAGGGGTAAGGTGAGGGAGGAGGAGGGGATAAGGGAAGGGGGTGTGATAGAGGGTGTTATACTTGGTGTCAGGGGTGAGAAGCCAGGGGCGAGAACTGAGGGGTATAAGAAAAATAGATGTTGGGAAGAAAGAGAGAGAGAGAGAGAATGAGAGAGAGACTCGTGCAGTTATTACTGCCTGGTAAAGAGGGCAATTTAATAAATTCTTGATTTATTGCTCTCTTGAAGGTGATTCATTGTTTACCTCAAGTGTTTACCCTCAGACTCTCTTCTACACTTCTCTTCTTCACCACTTACATTCTCTCTTCTACATCTCTTACAACCTCTCCTTCACACGCACTCCTCCACGTTTTATTCACAGTTGTAAGATCTTCCAAGAGTCTTAATACACACGTAGGATCTTCCAGTAGTCTTGATACACACGTAGGATCTTCCAGGAGTCTTGATACACACGTAGGATCTTCCAGGAGTCTTGATACATACGTAAGATCTTCCAGGAGTCTTGATACACACGTAGGATCTTCCAGGAGTCTTGATACACACGTAGGATCTTCCAGGAGTCTTGATACACACGTAGGATCTTCCAGGAGTCTTAATACACACGTAGGATCTTCCAGGAGTCTTGATACACCCCAATGGAAATAAGTCACTCTGTCTGACTTTTTTGGGTCTTGATACACACGTAAGATCTTCCAGGAGTCTTAATACACACGTAGGATCTTCCAGGAGTCTTGATACACACGTAGGATCTTCCAGGAGTCTTGATACATACGTAAGATCATCCAGGAGTCTTATTGCACAGGGAACGCGTTATTTCAGCTATTCTTTGTACCTTTCCCCTCTCTCATTCACATTATATTTCAGGTTAGAGCACCACACAGGTGAGAGCATCACACAGGTTAGAGCACCACACAGGTGAGAGCACCACACAGGTGAGAGCACCACACAGGTGAGAGCACCACACAGGTAAGAGCACCACACAGGTGAGAGCACCACACAGGTTAGAGCACCACACAGGTGAGAGCATCACACAGGTGAGAGCACCACACAGGTGAGAGCACCACACAGGTGAGAGCACCACACAGGTGAGAGCACCACACAGGTGAGAGCACCACACAGGTGAGAGCACCTGCGTCGTAAACAGGTTTTACAGCAGTTTCTTCACCATATATGTGGCAGATGTTTTATAAATTGTTATCTTAACTTACGAGTTTCCTCACAGTATTGTGCGTAGCTACTGTTGGTGGTGGTGCTGGTGGTGCTGTTAGTGCTGGTGGTGCTGTTGGTGGTGGTGGTGGTGCTGTTGTTAGTGCTGGTGGTGCTGTTAGTGCTGGTGGTGCTGTTGGTGGTGGTGGTGGTGGTGGTGGTGGTGGTGGTGCTGTTGTTAGTGCTGGTGGTGCTGTTGGTGGTGGTGGTGGTAGTGTTGTTAGTGCTGGTGGTGCTGTTGGTGGTGGTGGTGGTGTTGTTAGTGCTGGTGGTGCTGTTGGTGGTGGTGGTGGTAGTGTTGTTAGTGCTGGTGGTGCTGTTGGTGGTGGTGGTGTTGTTGTTAGTGCTGGTGGTGCTGTTGGTGGTGGTGCTGTTGTTAGTGCTGGTGGTGCTGTTGGTGGTGGTAGTGGTGGTGGTGGTAGGGTTGGTGGTGGTAGTGTTGGTAGTGGTGTTGGTGGTGGTGATGTTGGTGGTGGTGGTGGTGGTGTTCACGGTACTGGTGGTGTTGCTGATGCTGTGTGTATTATGCACACATACCACTGTGGTTACTTCTGCACACACAAACACACACACACACACACACACACACACACACACACACACACTAGCGGCCAGTGAAGAGGCGGGGCCAGGAGCTGTGAATCGACCCCTGCAACCACAACTAGGTGCGTACACGCACACAGCTCCTCTTCCATCCAAACTCCCGTTGCTGCAACCGTTCCTTCCTTTTCACCTCCCTTAACAGATATTCCTGTTCCGCTCTACGCCACCTCTGTTACTGTTGCTGTTGTTACTGTTGCTGCTGTTACTGCTGCTGCTGTTACTGCTGTTGTTATTAAATTATTTTTGAAACTCTTGCTTATTTCCCCAGTATCTCGCTCACAAAATGGATTTGTACCTCGATTTTTGTTTTTGAGGGGAACTATAAATTTTGGGCTTGTGGAGTATTTTTCTTTCGAAAATTCACTACTGTCTTTGGTCCGTATTGCTGAGTTCTTGACCAGTGTCAAGGTGGATGCAGGGAATAATTAATTTTAAATATTATTCTTCGAATAATACTAATACTACTACTAATAATAATAATAATAATTATCATTATTATTATTATTATTATTATTATTATTTAAGAAGAAAGAAGACTGGAAACTGAGTACAGGCTTGAGGAACGGAGCCTAAAAATCCCATTTGATGGGTAAGTATAGTATGTAGGGCACAGCATAGCTAAGATACAGCATAGTTAAGACACAGCATAGTTAAGACACAGCATAGCTAAGACACAGCATAGTTAAGACACAGCATAGTTAAGACACAGCATAGCTAAGGCACAGCACAGCTAAGATACAGCATAGCTAAGATACAGCATAGCTAAGACACAGCATAGCTAAGACACAGCATAGTTAAGACACAACATAGCTAAGGCACAGCACAGCTAAGATACAGCATAGCTAAGACACAGCATAGCTCCTAGAGGACGACACAGTAACAAGCATGTGACCAGAGGCACACACCAACAGTATAACCTCTGTACTGAAGGCACCTTTGCTGACTCTTAAGATCACCTCCCAGGACTTTCAACCAGACCTTGAAGACTCTTACAACATATGTTAGGTCCTGCCTGGAGAGTGCAGCACCAGCATGGAGCCCACACCTCATAAAGCATCTCAAGAAACTGGAGGAAAATGCAACGAAGAGAGACATAAAGAGAAGAGCTTGACGAAATTAGAGGATAGAAGAACAAGGGGAGACATGACAACGACGTGCAAGATCCCTTTTTTCAGTATAAAGTATAAATTATAATATATCAAAATAGGCATGAAAGCAGCCGTGCTCTCTTTTATTTTTCTGTCTCTCTCTCCTTCACAATGGTACTTTTATTTAATTTTTAAGCAGTAATCACATTTTCTCTTTCCTGATTTTCCCGAACGACATTTTTAAAAATCAGGTTACACCAATTTTTCAACTTAATCGTCCAGTCCGGAAAATGTGAAATCGTCGAGAGTTTTCTTTAGTTCAGCCTCATTACTGCCACTCATAGAAAACGGATTTCCAGAGTTGCTTAGAAAACGCACTTAAGCCTCTTAGAAAACGTAATACCAGAGATTTTTTATCAGGAAATTCATTCCTGGTGTTTTTTTCTTATAGAAAACATGTTTTGGTAGTCTTACAGAAAACGTGTTCTGGGTGCCTTATAGAAAACGTGTTCTGGGACACACCATCATCCCACCCACTGACACCATCATCCCACCCACTAACACCATCATCCCACCCACTAACACCATCATCCCACCCACTGACACCATCATCCCACCCACTGACACCATCCTTCCACCCACTGACACTATCATCCCACCCACTGACACCATCATCCTACCCACTGACACCATCATCCCACCCACTAACACCATCATCCCACCCACTAACACCATCATCCCACCCACTGACACCATCATCCCACCCACTGACACCATCATCCCACCCACTGACACTATCATCCCACCCACTGACACCATCATCCCACCCACTGACACCATCATCCCACCCACTGAGACCATCCACCCACTGACACTATCATCCCACTCACTGACACCATCATCCCACCCACTCACACCATCATCCCACCCACTAACACTATCATCCCACCCACTAACACCATCATCCCACCAACTGACACCATCAACCCACCCACTGACACCATCATCCCACCCACTGACACCATCATCCACCCACTGACACCATCATCCCACCGACTGTCACATCATCCACCCACTAACACCATCAACCCACCCACTAACACCATCATCCCACCCACTGACACCATCATCCACCCACTGACACCATCATCCCACCCACTGACACCATCATCCCACCCACTAACACCATCATCCCACCCACTGACACCATCATCCCACCCACTGACACCATCATCCACCCACTGTGTCACATCATCCCCCCCACTGACACCATCATCCCACCCACTGACACCATCATCCCACCCACTAACACCATCAACCCACGCACTGACACCATCATCCCACCCACTGACACCATCATCCCACCCACTGACACCATCATCCCACCCACTGACACCATCATCCCACCCACTGACACCATCATCCCACCCACTAACACCATCATCCCACCCACTAACACCATCATCCACCCACTAACACCATCATCCCACCCACTGACACCATCATCCCACCCACTGTGTCACATCATCCCACCCACTGACACCATCATCCCACCCACTGTGTCACATCATCCCACCCACTGACACCATCATCCCACCCACTGACACCATCATCCCACCCACTAACACCATCATCCCACCCACTGACACCATCATCCCCCACTGACACCATCATCCCAACCACTAACACCATCATCCCACCCACTAACACCATCATCCACCCACTAACACCATCATCCCACCCACTAACACCATCATCCCACCCACTAACACCATCATCCCACCCACTAACACCATCATCCCAACCACTAACACCATCATCCCACCCACTAACACCATCATCCCACCCACTGACACCATCATACCACCCACTAACACCATCATCCCACCCACTAACACCATCATCCCACCCACTGTGTCACATCATCCACCCACTGACACCATCATCCACCCACTGACACCATCATCCCACCGACTGTCACATCATCCCACCCACTAACACCATCAACCCACCCACTAACACCATCATCCCACCCACTGACACCATCATCCCACCCACTGACACCATCATCCCACCCACTGACACCATCATCCCACCCACTAACACCATCATCCCACCCACTGACACCATCATCCACCCACTGACACCATCATCCCACCCACTGTGTCACATCATCCCACCCACTGACACCATCATCCCACCCACTGACACCATCATCCACCCACTAACACCATCAACCCACCCACTGACACCATCATCCCACCCACTGACACCATCATCCCACCCACTGACACCATCATCCCACCCACTGACACCATCATCCCACCCACTGACACCATCATCCACCCACTAACACCATCATCCCACCCACTAACACCATCATCCCACCCACTAACACCATCATCCCACCCACTGACACCATCATCCCACCCACTGTGTCACATTATCCCACCACTGACACCATCATCCCACCCACTGACACTATCATCCCACCCACTAACACCATCATCCCCCCCACTGACACCATCATCCCACCCACTGACACCATCATCCCAACCACTAACACCATCATCCCACCCACTAACACCATCATCCCACCCACTAACACCATCATCCACCCACTAACACCATCATCCCACCCACTGACACCATCATCCCACCCACTAACACCATCATCCACCCACTAACACCATCATCCCACCCACTGACACCATCATCCCACCCACTGACACCATCATCCCAACCACTAACACCATCAAACCACCCACTAACACCAACATACCACCCACTAACACCATCATCCCACCCACTAACACCATCATCCCACCCACTAACACCATCATCCACCCACTGACACCATCATCCCACCCACTAACACCATCATCCCACCCACTGACACCATCATCCCACCCACTGACACCATCATCCCACCCACTGACACCATCATCCCACCCACTGACACCATCATCCACCCACTAACACCATCATCCCACCCACTAACACCATCATCCCACCCACTAACACCATCATCCCACCCACTGACACCATCATCCCACCCACTGTGTCACATTATCCCACCCACTGACACCATCATCCCACCCACTGACACTATCATCCCACCCACTAACACCATCATCCCACCCACTGACACCATCATCCCACCCACTGACACCATCATCCCAACCACTAACACCATCATCCCACCCACTAACACCATCATCCCACCCACTAACACCATCATCCCACCCACTAACACCATCATCCCACCCACTAACACCATCATCCCACCCACTAACACCATCATCCCACCCACTAACACCATCATCCAGCGTTCTCAACCAGAAAAATGGTTGTCGTCTGGGTATTTTCTTGGAGTTCTTGTCAATTACAAGTTGTCTTGAGGCTGTTATTCCCTCTGACATAAATCCATAACAATGGCGGTGCTGCTCCTGGCTCCCTCACTGTCTTACTTTCAGTCTTCCAACACTTTCTCTTTCTTCATATGCTTTATTGGGTTTAAAGTCTATCTACTACACGAGGGGTCAATAAGGCTGCATGCCACCTGTACACCACCAGTCTAGGTGTACATATACTGCTGCAGTGTACACACATCAAGACAAATGTACTCCTCAGTATATTGGTTAAAGGGGTTTGAAGCCTATCGACTCCACGATTTTAATTCCTGATATGAGAATTTAACTCTCAGTGTATATACATTGAGAGAAATATACCTCTCAGTGTGTATATATCGTGTGTATACGTATACACTTGTTTACTCTCAGTTTAACAACATACCTCCCCTTCTGTGGTGGAGGGGTAAGCCAGCGGAAGGCCTCGGTCAGATGACCAAAAGCTCCAGCTGCGGGTCATCATGCGTCAGGAAACACTAGTAATGTTTCTTAACGAATCTTACCTAACCTAACCTAACCTTCCTCTCAAAGTGAACTTTCTAGATATTTCAGAACGATGAGCTCTTTTGTTTACATGAGAAGCTAATAAGCTTGGAGCTCCTTTATTGACTCTGCAGCAATAAGTGTCTTTACTACCCCTGGATCACCTTCTTCTCTTCTTTATTTGGTAATAAAACTTCTCGTTTTATATGGCTGCCATCTTTAAACCTCCCAGTGTTGTGACTACCACAGGCACTTCCAACCCAGGTAGTTCCTGATGCTGGGTAGTTCCTGGTGCTGGGTAGCTCCTGGTCCCACCTGGTAGCTCCTGGTACCACCGGGTAACTTGTAATCTCGTAAGTAACATCAGGAATCTCTTGCGGTACTTGCGGCAGTTATGGAACAATCTTTGTTCTCTGCGACAGGACAATTATATACCATTGTTCTTGGTGGCAGGAGACTCTCCTGGACACTTTTACCACATCAAAGAACACTTCACTTTTTTCTAAGTGGAACCAATCCTGTTCTCTCTGTTTATCCTTCAGAGTTCACTTGTGTTGACCTATACTGGGCTACGTTAACGTCAATTATACACTGAGAGGTGCCTGCCTCTCTTAGTGTATATACATAGCTAGATGCACACCTCTCAGTGTATATACATAGCTAGATGCACACCTCTCAGTGTATATACATAGCTAGATGCACATCTCTCAGTGTATATACATAGCTAGATGCATACCTCTCAGTGTATATACATAGCTAGATGCACACCTCTCAGTGTATATACAGTGTACCACCACTGTATACCACTACAAACCACCCCCACTACCACCATCACACCACCACCATCATCACACCACCACAACTCCCAGCACAACCACAGCTACCAGCACCACCAGCACTACCACAACAACCATCACCAGCACCCAGGGAGGTGCACATGTCAAGGCAGTAATTTAAAAAGGTTCTACGGGGATTAAACAATTTGACAGAACAATTGTATCTGTCAGACTAGTGTGTGTGTGTGTGTACTCACCTAGTTGTAGTTGCAGGGGTCGATTCATAGCTCCTGGCCCCGCCTCTTCACTGGCAACTATTGGGTCACTCTCCCTGCGCCATGAGCTTTATCATACCTCTTCTTAAAGCTATGTATGGAACCTGCCTCCACTACATCACTTCCTAAACTATTCCACTTCCCGACCACTCTGTGACTGAAGAAATACTTCCTAACATCTCTGTGATTCATCTGAGTCTTCAGCTTCCAACTGTGTCCCCTTGTTGCTGTGTCCCATCTCTGGAACATTCTGTCTCTGTCCACTTTGTCAATTCCTCTCAGTATCTTATATGTTGTTATCATGTCCCCCCTATCTTTCCTGTCCTCCAGTGTCGTCAGGTCGATTGTGTGTGTGTGTGTGTGTGTGTGTGTGTGTGTGTGTGTGTGTGTGTTCTGTGTGTGTGTGTGTGTGTGTGTGTGTGTTGTTGTGTGTGTGTGTGTGTGTGTGTGTGTGTGTGTGTGTGTGTGTGTGTGTGTGTGTGTGTGTGTGTGTGTGTGTACCTCTTCAGATAATTTCCGATTACATTTTCAACTGTTTTTAATTACTTTAATACTGTTTGATTACATTTCTACGCCTGTGTGTGAGAGAGAGAGGAAGGGAAGGGAGGGGAGACAGAGAGGAAGACAGCCTGATAACACCAGGGAGTGAATAAGCTGATATATACAGAGGGGAAGATTAAAAAAAATAATTGGTGTGAGGGGAGACTGGAAAGTGTAACGAAAGAGAAAGAGAGAGAGAAAGAGAGAAAGAGAGAGAGAGAAAGAGAGAGAGAGAGAGAGAGAGAGAAAGAGAGAAAGAGAGAGAGAGAAAGAGAGAGAGAGAGAGAGAAAGAGAGAGAGAGAGAGAGGGGGGAGATAGAGATTTTATATATATATATATATATATATTATATATATATAACTACGTGTTGTGGGTTGCATCCTGGGCTGAACCGAGGCAGGATAGCACATCTTCACCATCAACTTTAGTGTCATTAAAGATAAGGAGACACGATAACAACATCTAAGATCACAAAATAAGATAAGAGAGATGAAGGAAATAAGTTCTACAACAGAGGGAAATAAACAGGAGATTTACGAGGTTATACTGTGAGAGCAACGGTATACCAACACACCACTGTTCCTGTTACTGACAACGGAACACCATCAACACACCACTGTTCCTGTTACTGACAACGGTATACCAACACACCACTGTTCCTGTTACTGACAACGGAACACCATCAACACACCACTGTTCCTGTTACTGACAACGGAACACCATCAACACACCACTGTTCCTGTTACTGACAACGGAACACCACCAACACACCACTGTTCCTGTTACTGACAACGGAACACCATCAACACACCACTGTTCCTGTTACTGACAACGGTATACCAACACACCACTGTTCCTGTTACTGACAACGGAACACCATCAACACACCACTGTTCCTGTTACTGACAACGGAACACCATCAACACACCACTGTTCCTGTTACTGACAACGGAACACCATCAACACACCACTGTTCCTGTTACTGACAACGGAACACCATCAACACACCACTGTTCCTGTTACTGACAACGGAACACCACCAACACACCACTGTTCCTGTTACTGACAACGGAACACCATCAACACACCACTGTTCCTGTTACTGACAACGGAACACCATCAACACACCACTGTTCCTGTTACTGACAACGGAACACCATCAACACACCACTGTTCCTGTTACTGACAACGGAACACCATCACAGCATTCTTCCTGCAGCTGTCAAACGCGAGACTGGCGTATATAAGAACATGTTTCCTGAATATCAACAAGGAGACAATAACGACCTTATATCAGGACATCCTGGAGTATGCAGCGCCACTATGGAACCCTCATCTGGTTAAGCGAGTCAAGAAGTTGGAAAAAGTGCAAAGGTTTGCAAGGAAACTAGTCCCAGAACTGAGAGGCATGATATATAAGGAGAAGCTCGAGGAGGTAAACACTAGAGGACAGAAGAACCAAAGGAGACATGATTACGACATACAAGATACTGAGAGGAACTGAAAGAGTGGACACAGTGTGTTTGAGAGGCGGATCTCAGGTACACGAGGTCACAACTACAAGTTAAAAACACAGGTGCGTCACAAGGATGTTAGAAAGTTCTTCCGCCTTACAGCTGTCAGGAAGTGTAACGACACAGACAGGTAAATGACAGAGGAAGAATTCATACATAATATTACGAACACAGAGGATTTTTGGTGGACCTTTTTCACCTGTTCATAACTAAGTCAGCTAACACTCAACCAGGCAGGGCATGGCAGGGCATGGCAGGGCAGGGCAGGGCAGGGCAGGGCAGGGCAGGGCAGGGCAGGGCAGGGGCAGAGGCAGCATGAGGGCAGGGCAGGCAGGGCAGGGGCAGGGGCAGGGCAGGGCAGGAGGCAGGGCAGGGCAGAGGGCAGGGCATGGCAGGGCAGGGAAACATGGCAAGGGCAGGCAGGATGAGGAGGGGGGCTAGGGCCGAGAGGAGTAGGCAGGAGCAGGGCGGGCAGTGGACAGGGCAGAGCAGGCAGGCAGGCAGAAACATAAAAGACACCAGGATAAACCTGTCCGTATTCCTCATCAAAGAATATACAGATAATTACTCTATGTACAGCGAATACAAGAAGAAATATGCAAGTAAGACACAGGCTGAGAACCGTCTTCTACCAGAAGTAATGACAGCCATCATAGTCTGCTGCATCACTTGACTCTGCTGCTTCATACAGCTGTCAGCCTTCACGTGATTGGCTGATGAACCGAGTTAGCATAACAGTGGGGCCTTGACTGTTATACTCTTGACTCTTATACTCTTGACTGTTATACTCTTGACTGTTATACTCTTGACTGTTATACTCTTGACTGTTATACTCTTGACTGTTATACTCTTGACTGTTATATTCTTGACTGTTGGTTCACTGGTCGGGAGGTCATGTTTACATGGGCGTGTGACATACCTAGGATAAATTGTAATGTATTCTTTGCATGCCACACATAGCTTTAAGAATAGGTATGATAGGCCTCACACTGGAGTTAAACCAGTAGAGGCCAGCAGAGAGGTGGAGCCAGGAGCTGAGACTCAACCCCTGCCACCACAGTTGAGCACACACACACATCTATCACATTTACTGCAAGAGAATCCTTCTGTCCTTCATCCATCGTGGTCCCTTTCTTACCCCTCCCCTTTCTCCTCTCCTTCCCCCTCCCCTCACCCCCTCTTATCCCTCCCCAACACCTCATCGGGTCACCAAAATGGTTGAAAGCGGGTTGCCCACTCTCTAAAGGATCCCATCTTCAGCAAATGTGTTTCATGCATATTTCAGACACTCCTCCTGCACCAGCCTCCACACTCTTTCAGCAATTTCGAAAATTTGCATGTTAACTTGCAATTCCCTTTCTCCCTTACCGCTCCCTCCCTCCCTCCTCCTCCCTCCCTCCCCCTCCCTCCCTCCCCCTCCCCAGCAATAATACACACACAGCCACAGCAAAAATAATTCCTTTGATCCTGAGTCCAAGTCTTCCCTCCGTCTCCCCCTTTTCTTTTCTTTCCCCCTCCCTTCTCCTCTCCCTCTCGTTTCCCCTCCCCTCTTCCCCTTCCCTGTCTCTTCTCTCATCCTATTTACTCTCTTTTCAACGACAATTAATTTCTCCTTGTTATTCAATTTATTATATATATATATATATATATATATATATATATATATATATATATATATATATATATATATATATATATATATCACGTATATATATATATATGTGCTAACAATTCACAAACAGGCGAAATTATTTACAAACATTCTCTAGTCCACAGCAGGACTCGAACCTGCAAACTCTGTATCAGAGTAACCAGTACTTTACCACGGAGCCAGACCCGCGGTAAGCATGGGCGTCCAGCCGGAGCCAGACGATATTTCCCCATACCCCGGGCACCATACCCCGGGCACCATACCCCGGCACCATACCCCGGGCACCATACCTCGGGCACCATACCCCGGGCACCATCCCGGGCACCATACCCCCGGGCACCAAGCTCGTTTTGAAAGTTATTTCATCGAATCCTGGTGCTCGGGGGTGTGGTGCCCGGGGGTATGGTGCCCGGGGGTATGGATAAACATCGTCTGGCTCCGGCTGGACGCCCATGCTTACCGCGGGTCTGGCTCCGTGGTAAAGTACTGGTTACTCTGATACAGAGTTTGCAGGTTCGAGTCCTGCTGTGGACGTATATGTCGTGCCGAATAGGTAAAAACTTACGTTATTGGCTTTAACAGCAACGCCCTTCTTGCCGAATAAGGCAAGCGAATATTTGCTTATGCAATAATTTCGCAAAAATCATTTAGTTGGATTAGGCTAAATTAAATTGCGCTTGTTACAATAAGGTCAGGTAAGTTTTCTAAGGTTCTTTTGGTATAAAATTATTAATTTTTACATTAACATAAATGAAAACAATATATATCTTTAAACGTATAAGAGAAAATTTTAGAAAAAGGACTTATTTTTAAATGAGTTCATATTTCTTCCTTTAACTGAGGTCCTCTTCAGCAGATGGTGGAGCACACCTCAAACTGCTCTCTCATTCAAAGCTAGTGGAACACTGCACCGGACCCAGGACTGACCGTTGTGGAACCCCACTATACACATGCGCCCACTCTGACCCTTCATCACGTACCAACACTCGTTGTTTCCTTCCTGTCAGGTATTCCCTGATCCATTGCAGTGCTTTTCTTACATTTGACAGTTGTAGAGGCTGGACTTGAGTGCTTCAGTCACCCCTTCAGCCAGGACCAAGACAGATCCCAGTGTCTGACTCGCCTCCACAACAACAGTCTCGACCAACACACTGGACCCTTGATAAATATATGATGTAATGGACCAGTAACTATCAATGTACCAGGCAATATCAATGGACCAGTCACTATTAATGGACCAGTCACTATGTGCCAGTCACTATCAATGGACCAGTCACTATTAATGGACCAGTCACTATGTGCCAGTCACTATCAATGGACCAGTCACTATGTGCCAGTCACTATCAATGGACCAGTCACTATCCATTACAACCTTCCCTCCCACTACAAGCTTCCCTCCCACTACAACCTTCCCTCCCACTACAACCTTCACTCCCACTACAACCTTCCCTCCCACTACAACCTTCACTCCCACTACAACCTTCCCTCCCACTACAACCTTCCCTCCCACTACAACCTTCACTCCCACCACAACTTTCCCTCCCACTACAACCTTCACTCCCACTACAACCTTCCCTCCCACTACAACCTTCCCTCCACTACAACCTTCCTCCACTACAACCTTCCTCCCACTACAACCTTCACCCCACTACAACCTTCCCTCCACTACAACCTTCCCTCCCACTACAACCTTCCTCTACCTTCTCCACTACAACCTTCCTCCACTACAACCTTCCTCCACTACAACCTTCCCTCCACTATCATCACCTTCCTCCCACTACAACCTTCCACTCCCACTACAACCTTCCCTCCCACTACAACCTTCACCTCCCTACTTATTCATCACCTTCCTCCCACTACAACCTTCCTCCCACTACAACCTTCACTCCCACTATCATCACCTTCCTCCCACTACAACCTTCCTCCTACACTTCCATACAACCTTCACCTCCCACTACAACCTTCCTCCCACTACAACCTTCCCTCCACTCACCTACATCACCCTCAACCTTCCCACTACAACCTTCCCTCCCACTACAACCTTCACTCCACTACAACCTTCCTCCACTACAACCTTCACTCCCACTACAACCTTCCCTCCACTACAACCTTCCTCCTAACCTTCACTCCCCTACAACCTTCCTCCACTACAACCTTCACTCCACTACAACCTTCACTCCCACTACAACCTTCCTCCCACTACAACCTTCACTCCCACTACAACCTTCACTCCACTACAACCTTCCCTCCTCTACAACCTTCACTCCACTACAACCTTCACTCCACTGCAACCTTCCTCCACTGACAACCTTCCTCCCACTACAACCTTCACTCCACTACAACCTTCACTCCTACTACCTTCCTCCACTACAACCTTCACTCCCACTACAACCTTCACTCCACTACAACCTACTCCCACTACAACCTTCACTCATACTACAACCTTCCTCCACTACAACCTTCACTCCCACTACAACCTTCCTCCACTACAACCTTCACTCCACTAGAACCTTCCTCCACTACACCTTCACTCCACTACAACCTTCACTCCACTAAACCTTCCTCCACTACAACCTTCCCTCCACTACAACCTTCCTCCCTCAACCTTCCTCCACTACACCTTCACTCCACTACAACCTTCCTCCACTACACCTTCCTCCACTACAACCTTCCTCCACTACAACCTTCCTCCACTACAACCTTCCTCCACTACAACCTTCCTCCTACTGACCTTCCCTCCTACAACTTCCTCCATTACAACCTTCACTCCACTACAACCTTCCTCTCCACTACAACCTTCCTCCTTATACCTTCCTCCTACAACCTTCACTCCACTACAACCTTCACTCCACTACAACCTTCCCTCCACTACAACCTTCACTCATCTATAACCTTCACTCCCACTACAACCTTCACTCCCACTACAACCTTCCCTCCCACTACAACCTTCACTCCCACTACAACCTTCACTCCCACTACAACCTTCACTCCCACTACAACCTTCCCTCCCACTACAACCTTCACTCATACTACAACCTACAATCCCACTACAACCTTCACTCCCACTACAACCTTCATTCCCACTACAACCTTCACTCCCACTACAACCTTCACTCCCACTACACCTTCCTCCACTATAACCTTCCTCCTCATCACTACAACCTTCCTCATCTAGCCTTCCCTCCACTACAACCTTCCTCCACTACACCTTCACTCCCACTACACCTTCCTCCACTACAACCTTCCTTCACTCCTTCCCACTACAACCTTCCTTCACTACAACCTTCCCTCCACTACAACCTTCACTCCACTACAACCTTCCTCCACTCAACCTTCACTCCACAACCTTCACTCCACTACAACCTTCACTCACCACTACAACCTTCCTCCCACTCAACCTTCCTCCACTCAACCTTCACTACTAACCTTCCTCCACTACAACCTTCCTCCCATCTACTCAACCTTCACCTACAACTTCCTCCACTACACCTTCACTCCCACTGCAACCTTCCTCCCACTACAACCTTCCTCCACTACAGCCTTCCTCCCACTACAACCTTCATCCACTGACCTTCCTCCCACTACAACCTTCCCCCACTCACCTTCCTCCCACTACAACCTTCACTCCACTAAACCTTCCTCCCATCTAACCTTCACTCCACTACAACCTTCCTCCACTACAACCTTCACTCCACTCACCTTCCTCCCACTACAACCTTCCTCCTACAACCTTCCTCCCACTACAACTTCACTCCACTACAACCTTCCCTCCACTACAACCTTCCTCCACTACAACTTCACTCCTACAACCTTCACTCACTACAAGCCTCCCACTACAACCTTCACTCCCACTACAACCTTCACTCCCACTACAACCTTCCCTCCCACTACAACCTTCCCTCCCACTAGTGTGAGGGAGGAACAAAGTCATCATCTCAGGCTGAGGCTCAGATGCCCTTGTTGTTTTAACCAGATTACTCTAATTCTCTCTTAACCCTCAGACCTGCGCTGCCACACCTGCGCTGCCACACCTGCGCTGCCACACACCTGCGCTGCCACACCTGCGCTGCCACACCTGCGCTGCTGCACTGCGCTGCACACCTGGCTGCCTACACCTGCGCTGCCACACCTGGCTGCTGCCACACCTGCGCTGCCACACTGGCTGCCACACCTGCGCTGCCACACCTGCGCTGCCACACCTGCGCTGCCACACCTGCGCTGCTACACCTGCGCTGCCACACCTGCGCTGCCACACCTGCGCTGCTACACCTGCGCTGCTACACCTGCGCTGCCACACCTGCGCTGCCACACACCTGCGCTGCCACACACCTGCGCTGCCACTCACCTGCGCTGCCACACCTGCGCTGCCACACCTGCGCTGCCACACAACTGCGCTGCCACACACCTGCGCTGCCACACCTGCGCTGCCACACCTGCGCTGCCACACACCTGCGCTGCCACACCTGCGCTGCCACACCTGCGCTGCCACACACCTGCGCTGCCACACACCTGCGCTGCTGCACCTGCGCTGCCACAAATGCTGCTGCCACACCTGCGCTGCCACACCTGCGCTGCTACACCTGGCTGCAACACACCTGCGCTGCACACACTTCGCTGCCACACCTGCGCTGCACACCTGTGCTGCCACACACCTGCGCTGCCACACCTGCGCTGCCACACCTGCGCTGCCACACCTGCGATGCCACACCTGCGCTGCTACACCTGCGCTGCCACACCTGCGGTGCTACACCTGCGCTGCCACACCTGCGCTGCTACACCTGCGCTGCCACACACCTGCGCTGCCACACCTGCGCTGCCACACCTGCGTTGCCACACCTGCGCTGCTACACCTGCGCTGCCACACCTGCGCTGCCACAAATACGCACGTACATCTGCGGTGCTACACCTGCGCTGCTACACCTGCGCTGCTACACCTGCGCTGCTAAACCTGCGCTGCCACACCTGCGCTGCCACACCTGCGCTGCAACACCTGCGCTGCTACACCTGCGCTGCTACACCTGCGCTGCCACACCTGCGCTGCCACACGTGCGCTGCCACAAATACGCTCGTACATCTGCGGTGCTACACCTGCGGTGCTACACCTGCGCTGCCACACCTGCGCTGCTACACCTGCGCTGCTACACCTGCGCTGCTATACCTGCGCTGCCACACCTGCGCTGCTACACTGCGCTGCTACACCTGCGTGCTCACCTGCGCTGCTATACCTGGCTGCTACACCTGCGCTGCCACACCTGTGCTGCTACACCTGGCTGTTGCACCTGGCTGCCACACCTGCGCTGCTCAACTCGCCTGCCACACTCGCGCTGCTAAACTGGCTGCCACCCTGGCTGCTACACCGCTGCTCGCACTGCGCAGCCTACACCTGCGCTGCTCACGTGCGCTGCCAACGTGCGCTGCCACACCTGCGCTGCTACACCTGGCTGCTCACTGCGCAGCCACCTGCGCTGCTACACCTGCTGCTACACTGCGCTGCTACACCTGCGCAGCCACACCTCGCGCCACACCTGCGCTGCTGCACCTGCGCTGCTACACCTGCTGCTGCCACACCTGGCTGCCACACCTGCGCTGCCACACACCTGCGCTGCCACACCTGCTGCCACACCTGCTGCCACACCTGGCTGCTCACCTGCAGCTGCTACACCTGCGCTGCCACACCTGCGCTGCTACACGTGCGCTGCCACACTTCGCTGCCCACCTGCGCTGCACCTGCGCTGCTACACGTGCTGCCACACCTGGCTGCTCACCTGCGCTGCCACACCTGCGCTGCTACACCTGCGCTGCTACACCTGCGTGCCACACCTGCGCTGCTGCACCTGCGCTGATACACCTGCGTGATACACCTGCGCTGCCACACCTGCGCTTTTGCACCTGCGCTGCCACACCTGCGCTGCTACACCTGGCGCTGTCCACCTGCGCTGCTACACCTGCGCTGCCACACCTGCGCTGCCACGCACTGGCTGCTCACCTGCGCTGCCACACCTGCGCTGCCACACTGTGTGCTCACCTGCAGCTGCTCACCTGCGCTGCACACCTGCGCTGCTACACTGCCTGCGCTCACCTCGCTGCACTGCGCTGCTACACCTGGCTGCTCACCCTGGCTGCACACCTGCGCTGCCACACCTGGCTGCCACCTGGCTGCACACCTGCGCTGCTACACCTGCGTGCTCACCTGGCTTGCACACCTGCGCTCACCTGCGCTGCTACACCTGCTGCTGCTACACCTGCGCTGCTACACCTGCGCTGCTACACTGCGCTGCTAGCACCTGCGCTGCTTACACCTGCGCTGCTACACCTGCGCTGCTACACCTGCGCTGCTACACCTGCGCTGCTACACCTGCGCTGCTACACCTGCGCTGCTACACCTGCGCTGCTACACCTGCGCTGCTACACCTGCGCTGCTACACCTGCGCTGCTACACGTGCGCTTAACACACAAAGTCAATTACCCAAATTTGTAAGAAAATTGCATTATCTTGAAAACAGCCACCCAGTATGCTGCTCTCTCTCTCTCTCTCTCTTTCCCCTCTCTCTCACTCTCCCTCCCTCCCTCCTCTCTCTCTCTCTCTCTCTCTCTCTCTCTCTCTCTCTCTCTCTCTCTCTCTCTCTCTCTCTCTCAAGGTTTCCTGTGAACTGTAAATATTTTTACTGTGTGACCAAGCAACGGAGGGAGATACATAGGGAGGGAGTTACATTGGGAGGGAGATACATAGGGATGGAGTTACATTGGGAGGGAGATACATAGGGAGGGAGTTACATTGGGAGGGAGATACATAGGGATGGAGTTACATTGGGAGGGAGATACATAGGGAGGGAGTTACATTGGGAGGGAGATACATAGGGATGGAGTTACATTGGGAGGGAGATACATAGGGAGGGAGTTACATTGGGAGGGAGATACATAGGGAGGGAGTTACATTGGGAGGGAGATACATAGGGAGGGAGTTACATTGGGAGGGAGATACATAGGGAGGGAGTTACATTGGGAGGGAGATACATAGGGAGGGAGTTACATTGGGAGGGAGATACATAGGGAGGGAGTTACATTGGGAGGGAGATACATAGGGAGGGAGTTACATTGGGAAGGAGATACATTGGGAGGGAGTTACATAGGGAAGAAGTTACATTGGGAGGGAGTTACATTGGGAGAGTTACATTGGGAGGGAGTTACATTGGGAGGAGTTACATTGGGAGGAGTTACTGGGAGGATATGGAGGGAGTTACATTGGGAGGGAGTACATAGGAGGGATTTACATTGGGAGGGAGATACATTGGGAGGGAGTTATATAGGGAAGAAGTTACATTGGGGGGGAGTTACATTGGAAGGAGTTACATTGGGAGGAGTTACATTGGGAGGGAGTTACATTGGGAGGAGTTACATTGGGAGGAGTTACATTGGAGGGAGTTACATTGGGAGGGAGTTACATTGGGAGGGAGTTACATTGGGAGGGAGTTACATTGGGAGTTACATTGGGAGGGAGTTACATTGGGAGGGAGTTACATTGGGAGAGTTACATTGGGAGGGAGTTACATTGGGAGGGAGTTACATTGGGAGATTTACATTGGGAGGGAGTTACATTGGGAGTTACATTGGGAGGAGTTACATTGGGAGGAGTTACATTGGGAGGGTTACATTGGGAGGGAGTTACATTGGGAGGGAGTTACATGGGAGAGAGTTACATTGGGAGGGAGTTACATTGGGAGGGAGTTACATTGGGAGAGAGTTACATTGGAAGAGAGTTACATTGGGAGGGAGTTACATTGGGAGAGAGTTACATTGGGAGGGAGTTACATTGGGAGGGAGTTACATTGGGAGGGAGTTACATTGGGAGGGAGTTACATTGGGAGGGAGATACATTGGGAGGGAGTTACATAGGGAAGAAGTTACATTGGGAGGGAGTTACATTGGGAGAGAGTTACATTGGGAGGGAGTTACATTGGGAGAGTTACATTGGGAGGGAGTTAAATTGAAAGGGAGTTACATTGGGAGGGAGTTACATTAGGAGGGAGTTACATTGGGAGAGAGTTACATTGGGAGGGTGTTACATTGGGAGGGAGATACATTGGGAGGGAGTTACATAGGGAAGAAGTTACATTGGGAGGGAGTTACATTGGGAGAGAGTTACATTGGGAGGGAGTTACAATGGGAGGAAGTTACATTGGGAGGGAGTTACATTGGGAGGGAGTTACATAGGGAAGAAGTTACATTGGGAGGGAGTTACATTGGGAGAGAGTTACATTGGGAGAGAGTTACATTGATAGGGAGTTACATAGGGAGGGAGTTACATTGGGAGGGAGTTATATAGGGAGGGAGTTACATTGGGAGGGAGTTACATTGGGAGGGAGTTACATTGGGAGAGAGTTACATTGGGAGGGAGTTACATTGGGAGGGAGTTACATTGGGAGGGAGTTACATAGGGAAGAAGTTACATTGGGAGGGAGTTACATTGGGAGAGTTACATTGGGAGGGAGTTACATAGGTAGGGAGTTACATTGGTAGGGAGTTAAATAGGGAGGGAGTTACATTGGGAGGGTTACATTGGGAGGGAGTTACATAGGGAGGAAGTTACATAGGGAGGAAGTTACATTGGGAAGGAGTTACATTGGGAGGGAGTTACATAGGGAGGGAGTTACATTGGGAGGAAGTTACATAGGGAGGGAGGAAAATACATAGTGAGGGAGGAGTTACACAGGGAGGGTGGGAGTTGCAAATGAGGGAGAACGAGAACTAGAATGAAGGAGGAAGCTAAGAGAGGTTGGGAGGGAAAGGAGGAATTAAGGACCGAATAAGGAAAAAAGGAAGGTAAGCAAGTAGGGATGGAGGGAGAGAGGGAGAGAGGGAGAGAGGGAGAGAGGGAGAGAGGGAGAGAGGGAGGATAGTGCAAATTTACCATGAGAGACGGTCCGTGGTGAGTAAATAGCAGGTGTGGAGATGTAGTGAACAGCGGGGAGAAGGAAGTGGGAGGGAGTAGAGGGAGGTGGGAGGGAGGAGAGGGAGATGGGAGGGAGGAGAGGTAAGTGGGAGGAAGGAGAGGGAAGTGGGAGGGAGGAGAAGGAAGTGGGAGGAAGGAGAGGGAAGTAAGAGATAAGGAGAGGGAGGTCAGATAGGGAGCAGAGAGGAAGGAGTGGGAGGGGAGGCGAGGGGTAGAATGAGGGAGGGAGGACTAATCCACTTATCCACCATACCACCAACACGCTACTAACATACAGTGATACCTCGTATATCCGGCCTGCCATTATTCGAACTTCGCCAATATCTGAACAGGCCCTGAGAAAGGACAAAAATTCTAAAATTATTACCGAAACATCCGAACAGACGTTCGGATACGGCAGAACGCGGACTCAAACTTAGCGCGCACTTTAGTGTACCAGTTGGCCACTAGGAGCCGCGCCACCCTGGAATGATGTCTCGCCATCAACCCTCGCCCGGGCCTGGAATGATGTCTCGCCATCAACCCTCGCCCGGGCCTGGAATGATGTCTCGCCATCAACCCTCGCCCGGGCCTGGAATAATGTCCCACCATCAACCCTCGCCCGGGCCTGGAATGATGTCCCACCATCAACCCTCGCCCGGGCCTGGAATAATGTCCCACCATCAACCCTCGCCCGGGCCTGGAATAATGTCCCACCATCAACCCTCGCCCGGGCCTGGAATAATGTCCCGCCATCAACCCTCGCCCGGGCCTGGAATAATGTCCCGCCATCAACCCTCGCCCGGGCCTGGAATAATGTCCCACCATCAACCTCGCCCGGGCCTGGAATAATGTCCCACCATCAACCCTCGCCGGGCCTGGAATGATGTCCCGCCATCAACCCTCGCCCGGGCCTGGAATAATGTCCCGCCATCATCAACCCTCGCCCGGGCCTGGAATAATGTCCCGCCATCAACCCTCGCCCGGGCCTGGAATAATGTCCCGCCATCAACCCTCGCCCGGGCCTGGAATAATGTCCCGCCATCAACCCTCGCCCGGGCCTGGAATAATGTCCCGCCATCAACCCTCGCCCGGGCCTGGAATAATGTCCCGCCATCAACCCTCGCCCGGGCCTGGAATAATGCCCGCCATCAACCCTCGCCCGGACTGGAATGATGTCCCACCATCAACCCTCGCCTGGGCCTGGAATAATGTCCCGCCATCAACCCTCGCCCGGGCCTGGAATAATGTCCCGCCATCAACCCTCGCCCGGGCCTGGAATGATGTCCCGCCATCAACCCTCGCCCGGGCCTGGAATAATGTCCCGCCATCAACCCTCGCCCGGGCCTGGAATAATGTCCCGCCATCATCAACCCTCGCCCGGGCCTGGAATAATGTCCCGCCATCAACCCTCGCCCGGGCCTGGAATAATGTCCCGCCATCAACCCTCGCCCGGGCCTGGAATAATGTCCCGCCATCAACCCTCGCCCGGGCCTGGAATAATGTCCCGCCATCAACCCTCGCCCGGGCCTGGAATAATGTCCCGCCATCAACCTCGCCCGGGCCTGGAATAATGTCCCGCCATCAACCCTCGCCCGGGCCTGGAATAATACCCCGCCATCAACCCTCGCCCGGCCTGGAATAATCCCCGCCATCAACCCTCGCCCGGGCCTGGAATAATGTCCCGCCATCAACCCTCGCCCGGGCCTGGAATAATGTCCCGCCATCAACCCGCCCGGGCCTGGAATAATGTCCCGCCATCAACCCTCGCCCGGGCCTGGAATAATGTCCCGCCATCAACCCTCGCACGGGCCTGGAATAATGTCCCGCCATCAACCCTCGCCCGGGCCTGGAATAATGTCCCGCCATCAACCCTCGCCCGGGCCTGGAATAATGTCCCGCCATCAACCCTCGCCCGGGCCTGGAATAATGTCCCGCCATCAACCTCGCCCGGGCCTGGAATAATGTCCCGCCATCAACCTCGCCCGGGCCTGGAATAATGTCCCGCCATCAACCCTCGCCCGGGCCTGGAATAATACCCCGCCATCAACCCTCGCCCGGGCCTGGAATCTGCTCCTCCACGGGATCGATCCAGTTATTGATTTCGATTTATTCGAGGCGAAAAATTTCCATGGCCAGTTACTCAAGGCTGGGAAAAATAAACTACAGAAGACTACGTGCAGGACTGGTGTGCAATCTCTGACGGTTGCACAGACTGCAGGATCAGTGTTGCATCCGGAACATTCCGAAAGTGACGACAATGACGATGACCCAATGACTCCAAGACCAAAAACTTCAGCATCAAGGGCAGGTGTCGAAACACTTGTGGAGTATTAGCAGCATCCACTGTCCACAGCACATTTGAAAAGCTATGGTCCTGTGGTCCGCGAAATCCGGGAGGCTGTTATTCGAGCGCCGAGTGTCCGGTCCCACCGCCAGACGACGTTGAACTCGTTTTTTAAACCTATAACACCGTCGCCAGTGGTGATATGACAGGGGTACGGATGGTGATATGACGGGGGTACGGATGGTGATATGGCGGGGGTACGGATGGTGATAAGACGGGGTACGGATGGTGATATGACGGGGGTACGGATGGTGATATGGCGGGGGTGGGGATGCGCATTTTTTCCCCCTCACGTATCCGGAAACTCCGTGTTTGCGAACCGGTCTCGGGAGATATAGTTCGGATATGAGAGGTATCACTGTATTAACATTAACAACAGTGACATATATTAACATAAACAGTAACAAACATTAACATAAACAGTAACATTAACAGTAACAAATATTAACATAAAGAGTAACAAATATTAACATACACCTACACATCAACAAACCAACAGACACACACACATATAGAAACAGCGACGTTTCTCTCAGATTAACCCACTAAAGTGTTGTAGTATATACAAGTGGATTATAACAGGTGTATAACATACCATGGCCAGTGGCAGGTGTATAACATACCATGGCCAGTGGCAGGTGTATAACATACCATGGCCAGTGGCAGGTGTATAACATACCATGGCCAGTGGCAGGTGTATAACACACCATGGTCAGTGGCAGGTGTATAACACACCATGGCTAGTGGCAGGTGTATAACATACCATGGCTAGTGGCAGGTGTATAACATACCATGGCCAGTGGCAGGTGTATAACATACCATGGCTAGTGGCAGGTGTATAACATACCATGGCCAGTGGCAGGTGTATAACATACCATGGCTAGTGGCAGGTGTATAACATACCATGGCTAGTGGCAGGTGTATAACATACCATGGCTAGTGGCAGGTGTATAACATACCATGGCTAGTGGCAGGTGTATAACATACCATGGCTAGTGGCAGGTGTATAACATACCATGGCCAGTGGCAGGTGTATAACATACCATGGCTAGTGGCAGGTGTATAACATACCATGGCTAGTGGCAGGTGTATAACATACCATGGCTAGTGGCAGGTGTATAACACACCATGGCTAGTGGCAGGTGTATAACACACCATGGCTAGTGGCAGGTGTATAACATACCATGGCCAGTGGCAGGTGTATAACACACCATGGCTAGTGGCAGGTGTATAATATACCATGGCCAGTGGCAGGTGTATAACATACCATGGCCAGTGGCAGGTGTATAACATACCATGGCTAGTGGCAGGTGTATAACATACCATGGCTAGTGGCAGGTGTATAACATACCATGGCTAGTGGCAGGTGTATAACATACCATGGCCAGTGGCAGGTGTATAACATACCATGGCTAGTGGCAGGTGTATAACATACCATGGCTAGTGGCAGGTGTATAACATACCATGGCTAGTGGCAGGTGTATAACATACCATGGCTAGTGGCAGGTGTATAACACACCATGGCTAGTGGCAGGTGTATAAATACCATGCCTAGTGGCAGGTGTATAACATACCATGGCTAGTGGCAGGTGTATAACATACCATGGCTAGTGGCAGGTGTATAACAAAACCATGAGCTATGGACAGTAGTATAGCACTACCATGGCCATGGCAGGTGATAACATACCATGGCCAGTGGCATACACTACCATGGCTAGTGGCAGGTGTTAACATACCATGGCCAGTGGCATTTAACATACCATGGCCAGTGGCAGTCTAACCTATACCATGGCTAGTGGCACGTGTATAACATACCATGCTACTGGCAGTGTATATTTACCATGGCTAGTGGCAGGGTATAACATCACCATGGCCTAGTGGGGAGGTGTATAACATACCATGGCTAGTGGCAGGTGTATAACATACCATGGCCAGTGGCAGGTGTATAACATACCATGGCTAGTGGCAGGTGTATAACATACCATGGCTAGTGGCAGGTGTATAACACACCATGGCTAGTGGCAGGTGTATAACATACCATGGCTAGTGGCAGGTGTATAACATACCATGGCTAGTGGCAGGTGTATAACACACCATGGCTAGTGGCAGGTGTATAACATACCATGCCTAGTGGCAGGTGTATAACATACCATGGCTAGTGGCAGGTGTATAACATACCATGGCTAGTGGCAGGTGTATAACAGACACTAGAAGCATATAAGAAAGACATATAGTCACTCTAGGCACTCTACCTATCCATTGCCAGCCTGACACTCTACCTATCCATGGCCAGCCTGGCACTACCTATCCATAGCCAGCCCGGCACTCTACCTATCCATGGCCAGCCTGGCACTCTACCTATCCATGGCCAGCCTGGCACTCTACCTATCCTTGGCCAGCCTGGCACTCTACCTTGTTAATATAATTCTATGAACTTTTTTCTTTGCTTTTCACTTCTGGTTTATTGCTCTATATTTTTAACTCTTTCTCACAGGGAAAACCTCAGCAGTTGTCTTCCCTGAGGGTGGGGAGAGAGCCTTCTGCTTCACTAACAATACCTTACCTCTCATGATAGCAAGTGTAGATATATTGAAGAGTGGCGGATACCGTATATATTACTTCAGATACATATATAGATTTTCATGTTATCTCTGTCTGTCTGTCTCTCTCTCTCTCTCTCTCTCTCTCTCTCTCTCTCTCTCTCTCTCTCTCTCTCTCAGTCATGGTTGTGATAACAAGGTCATATATCTTCTCCTGCTAGATAGCACTAAGGAGGTAATCATTTGACTCTCAACTCCTTCGTAAATGGAAAATATAAAATACGTCTTTAGATCAGAACAGGAAAGCAAAAATATTCATATATATATATATATATATATATATATATATATATATATATATATATATATATATATATATATATATATATATATATATATATAAATATATATATATATATTAATCATGAAGGTTTCTTATCTATTTTTATCATGTTGCTACTACCACAACTACCAGTCCAGTAGCACTACTGCCACACCACCGCTACCACCAGCACACGGGGGCAGGCCCTGGCAGTCCCTGGCAGTCCCTGGCAGTCCCTGGCAGGCCCTGGCAGGCCCTAGCAGCCTCTGGCAGGCCCTGGCAGGCTGCAGGCTGGCAGTCTTGGATTATAAATTCGTCGTGTTGAGTGAAGGCACTTGCTAGGGTAATTACACTCGTGGGGGAAAGGGAGAGAGGGCAGCGGGGGCGAGTGGGCTGAGAGGGAAGAGGAACATGCGAGAGGGAGGAAGAGGAGCGTGAGAGGGACACAGCGGAGGACTAAAGAGGAAGGTGAAGGAATGTGTTGTCGTCAGTGTCTCATAGATGGAGGCAGCATCTCTCTCTCTCTCTCTCTCTCTCTCTCTCTCTTACACACGGTTTTACAAGGTTAGCTTAAGAATTCCTAGCTTTATTTACAAGCTAAGAGCTGTTACTTACATCAGCTCATTTGAAAGTCTTTTTATTGTTACGAGACACAGATATTTAAAAGGATGAAGTTGGAGCCATCTGTGGGCCAGCAATAATGTTTAAGCAACTGACTTTATCTCTCACCCTGTCTCTCTCTCTCTCTCTCTCTCTCTCTCTCTCTCTCTCTCTCATCACTGCCAGTCCTCACATTGGTGTTGTTAATAGGGTTATAGAGTTGCCACTGAACCAACAGCAATATTACCATAGTAATTATTCTCTCTGAAATCGGGAGTGACATCTGCCATCTGGCAGTTGCTAGTGCCACCTGGCAGTCACTTGTAAGTGCCTGGGACAGCCTGGAGTCGCAGCTTGCAACCTGAAAGCTGACCTTCAAAATGAAAGCTTGTTTTTTTGTTCATTGTACGATAAAGCTTATGTGATGAAGCTTATGTGATGAAGCTTATGTGATGAAGTTTTATGTGATGAAGCTTATGTGATGAAGCTTATGTGATGAAGCTTATGTGATGAAGCTTATGTGATGAAGTTTTATGTGATGAAGCTTATGTGATGAAGCTTATGTGATGAAGTTTTATTGATGAAGCTTATGTGATGAATGTGATGAGCTTATGTGATGAAGTTTATGTGATGAAGCTTATGATGATGTAAGCTTATGTGATGAAGTTTTGTGATGCATGTGATGAAGTTTTGATGTGATGAAGCTTATGTGATGTGAAGCTTTTATGTGATGAAGCTTATGTGATGAAGTTTATGTGAAAGCTTTGTGATGAAGTTATGGATGAAGTTTATGTGATGAAGTCTTATGTGATGAAGTTTTATGTGATGAAGCTTATGTGATGAAGCTTATGTGCTAAAGTTTTATGTGATGAAGCTTATGTGATGAAGCTTATGTGATGAAGTTTTATGTGATGAAGTTTTATGTGATGAAGTTTTATGTGATGAAGCTTATGTGATGAAGCTTATGTGATGAAGTTTTATGTGATGAAGCTTATGTGATGAAGCTTATGTGATGAAGTTTTATGTGATGAAGTTTTATGTGATGAAGTTTATGTGTGATGAAGCTTATGATGAAGTTATGTGATGAAGCTTTATGTGATGAAGTTTTATGTGATGAAGTTTTATATGTGATGAAGCTTATATAGTAGTGATGAAGTTTTATGTGATGAAGTTTTATGTGATGAAGCTTATGTGATGAAGCTTATGTGATGAAGCTTATGTGATGAAGTTTTATGTGATGAAGCTTATGTGATGAAGCTTATGTGATGAAGTTTTATGTGATGAAGCTTATGTGATGAAGCTTATGTGATGAAGCTTATGTGATGAAGCTTATGTGATGAAGCTTATGTGATGAAGCTTATGTGATGAAGCTTATGTGATGAAGTTTTATGTGATGAAGTTTATGTGATGAAGCTTATGTGATGAAGCTTATGTTGTGAAGCTTATGTGATGAAGCTTATGTGATGAAGCTTATGTGATGAAGTTTTATGTGATGAAGTTTTATGTGATGAAGCTTATGTGATGAAGCTTATGTGATGAAGTTTTATGTGATGAAGCTTATGTTGTGAAGCTTATGTGATGAAGTTTTATGTGATGAAGTTTTATGTGAAGCTTATGTGATGAAGCTTATGTGATGAAGCTTATGTGATGAAGTTTAATGTGATGAAGTTTTTCAATTAAACTGAACTTGACTCGATAATTCAAGTTTCGGAGAGTTCCTCTTATATTGACCACATGAGGCCAGGAGAGACATGATAACGACGTATAAAATACTCAGCAAGCCGGAATGGGTAGCAATAAATTGTTCAAGAGACAGTAAACTGGTACACAGGGGCAAACGTAATATATAAAGGCAGTGTTAGTGGGATGTTAGACAGTGTTTATTCAGCCTCAGGTCGGCCAGAAAGTGGAATGACCTGGTTGAATAGAGGCATGATCCATACACAGCTTTAAGAATAGGTATAACAGGACTCACGATCAAGGAGAGAGAGAGAGAGAGAGAGAGAGAGAGAGAGAGAGAGAGAGAGAGAGAGAGAGAGAGAGAGAGAGAGAGAGAGAGAGAATCAGTTTGAGAGGCAGGGCCAGGAACTGAGAATCAACCTGTGTAACTATAAGGGGTACGCACACGCACACACACACACACACACACACACACACACACACACACACACGTGACCAGCCGACTGAAAAATTGTTAAAGAACTTTCATTTTGAGATAATAGACTTGAGGCTTAAGAGGCGGAGATTAAGATCTGAAACTGTGGCAGACTGGCAGACACTGTATGTGGCAGACACTGTGTATGGCAGACACTGTGTGTGTGTGTGTGGCAGACATTGTGTGTGTGTGTGGCAGACACTGTGTGTGTGTGGCAGACATTGTGTGTGTGTGTGTGGCAGACACTGTGTGTGTGTGTGGCAGACACTGTGTATGTGTGTGGCAGACATTGTGTGTGTGTGTGTGGCAGACACTGTGTGTGTGTGGCAGACACTGTGTATGTGTGTGGCAGACACTGTGTATGTGTGTGACAGACACTGTGTGTGTGTGTGTGGCAGACATTGTGTATGTGTGTGGCAGACACTGTGTATGTGTGTGGCAGACATTGTGTATGTGTGTGGCAGACACTGTGTGTGTGTGTGGCAGGCCCTGTTTATGTGTGTGGCAGACACTGTGTGTGTGTGTATGTGGGACACATTAATAACTGTGGAACACAATACCAGCGTGGGACACATTAATACCAACGTGGGACACATTAATACCAACGTGGGACACATTAATACCAACGTGGGACACATTAATACCAACGTGGGACACATTAATACCAACGTGGGACACATTAATACCAACGTGGGACACATTAATACCAACGTGGGACACATTAATACTAACGTGGAACACATTAATACCATTGTGAAACACAATATCAGCGTGGAACACATTAATACCAGCGTGGGACACATTAATACCAACGTGGAACACATTAATGCCAGTATGGAACACAATACCAGCGTGGGACACATTAATACCAACGTGGAACACATTAATACCAGAGTGGAACACAATACCAGCGTGGAACACACAATATCAGCGTGGAACACACAATACCAGCGTGGGACACAATACCAGTGTTACACATATATAAAGTTGTGAGGCGAAGTGTGGTCATTGCGGACTACACCTCATTACCATACGCTCATTTTAGTAACACTATTCCATTATGCAGCCCAGGAAGAGTGTACAGTCCAGTGTACAGTCAGGTGTAGCAACACTCACAATATGTATCAGTTGTAGCAACACTCACAATATGTAAGTAATAAAGTGTTGGTAACACTAATAAGATAAGAGACAAGTTCTTCTCGACGTTACGCTGATTCTGTACATGCATAGAACACTTATATTTAGTTTTAAGTGACCTAAGAAACGACTACCATACAAGCCTCTCTCTTAGAGACTTGTTAGGAGATAAGAAATTTCCAGCGTGCACGACATCGCGCGTGCACACCAGAACAAATCAGGATGTTCGTGAACGCCAAGAATTCGGCAGAAGTCCATGAGCCGTGTTCGTGTTGAGAGCCGGAAGTCATACTGCCGGCCCATTGAGATATGAGGCAGCAAGACACTGGTAACTGGTGTTCCCGGCACTCACGAACCAGGCACCGCGGAAGATATGGAGAGGTCACTCACAGTCAGTGCTTGAAGCATAGGCACTGCCAACATTACCAGTGTCTTCACCTGGAACACAACACTTCCTTCTGCTGCAGATGGTGAGTGCACCTCGTACGAATCCAAAATATATTATTCCAGAGTAAATCTAATACTAATGGACATCCTTCCACATGGAGCGAAATGCATTCCAGGAAAAAACTTTCTCTCTTGCCTTCCAGGTAAACACACCTGTAATGTTCTCTTATTTATTGTCAAAAATAATTACACTTGAAAGATTCTAACATTTGTAGGAAGGTCTTCATTTATGGTCGCCTTCAGGATACGTTCAGTTTGTTTATACGTTCACTGCTACCGGTGGTGCACGAGCTATGATGGGAAGTGACTTAGTATTGTTTCAGTGATGTGTGTTGTTGACACTGCACTTGCTTGTGCAGTGTCGAGTGGAAATACTATGTTAGTTCGTGTCCTTTACCTTTAAAGCCTGGTGTGATTGCATACATTATGTCTTCCTTCTTATTGTTTACTTCCCTGAATAGGGGGTTCCAGGTAGACCGAAAATATTTGTAATATTTCTTACTTTTTACTGTGGGATATTTCTAAAGAATACCACACACTGTTACTGCAAGATTTACTCACTATGAAGGAGGGAAGGGGAGGAGCCTAGTCTTAGAACACCAAACTGAGATGGAGGAAGAGCTCACAGTGTTGCAAGTCCCGGACCAGGCGGACGTTTATTATCAACACCTGCAACTTGCACAAGCAATACACCAGAGTTGGACACGAGGCAATCACCTTTCACTCTCCCTGGGACACGAAAGAATATAACCAACATCTATCAGTTGTAAAGATTCTTTCTGCTATATTCTAGTACATAAATTCCTCCCGAGACGTCAGTAACTCCCGAGGAAGGTAGTGGATCATGGAAGACAACAGTCCATCAACGGGGCGGTACCACAAGGACAGTGCTCGCCCTGCTCACGGAGAATGTTGGGTACACTGTACCTCTTCTCTCCGTGAGAGGTAAATATTAGTGCCACAAAATTCCTGGTAGTTGTGTTGAGGCTCTTAGGGTGACAGAGGGTCCATCCTTAAGACGCTAGCAAAGTGCTCTGCCAATACATTGGCAACAGCACAACACACTGCCACTCTCTTACTATTAATTTTCCAAACATTTGGAGGACACTGTGTATACTTGCCCGAGATCTTCATGACCGGCGTGCAAACTTGCACTGATGGAACAGAGGAATACTCTGTGCATGCTTCCTCAACACCCTGTTTCACCGGGGCGCAAACCTGACTCGTTGGAATACAGGAAAACACTCAGTATCTTTCCACAAGATCTTGCTGACTCGTACCCACACCAGAGGTGTTGGTATGGAGGAAGATACAGTGTATCCTTCCTTCCCCAAGATCTTGGTGACGGCGTCCACACCAGAGGTGTTGGTATGGAGGAGGTGAGAGTGTAGAGAGCTGTGGCTGGAGAGGTGAGAGGGACGTCAGTGACAACCAGAGTATGGTGGTAAACACTATGACACGGGACCCTTAAAACCTCTGAGAGCCACGGGAGGAGGAGGTAGAAAAAGAGGAGGAGGAGGAGGTAGGAAGGAAGAGAGGAAGGAAGGATGAGAAGAAGAGAAGAAATGAGTTGAACTAGAGAGAAAACGAAGAAAGTCTGATAGAGGAGAAGGGCGAAAAGACAAAGTAGAAAGAAGCATGAAGCGAAAGAAGAGCAGAAAAAAGAAATGACAGATTTGAAGCAGGAAGGAAAGGAGGAGCAGGAGGAAAACAGAAATAAAAACATAAAAGAGACGAAAATGAGGAATAAAAGAAAGGGTGAATCGAGAAGAGGAGGACAAGAGGATTAGGAGAAGAACAAGCAGGAGATTAAAGACAGGAGGTAAAAGGATGAGAAAAAGAGAGAAACATGGGGAAGACAGGCGGAAGAAAATTTTGCACACCACACCGAATAAGAGAGGACGAGGCAGGGAGAGAGAGAGAGAGAGAGAGAGAGAGAGAGAGAGAGAGAGAGAGAGAGAGAGGAAGGAGCATGTATATATAACACCATGGCAAGATAATTGTGAAATATTACACCACATTTTTGCTTTCTTGGTTGGCTATAAATGTCAGATTCTTGAAGATGGCTTCCCCATGTTCAGCTTTACCTGATCTCTCTCTCTCTCTCTCTATCTATCTCCCTCTCTCTCTCCCTCTTTCTCTCTCAAACATAAACACAAAATGTAGGTGAATGATATGAATGTAATACCAGAGGTTGCGCATGTGTCTAATTTTTCCTGAATATAAAATGTTAGACAACAAACTACCTGGGACAGGAGAAGAAAAAGACCTGGGAGTGATCAGCAGCAACAACCTCAGAGGTACCAAACAAATGTTTTTTTTTTTAGGAAACAAAAACTACAAGACACCATTCAAAACACTGAGACATTGAATAATCTGGCACACTCAAACATAAAAAACTATTTGAAGTGAGTTAATAAATGAAAACAATAGAACGAAACTTTGGGGCAGGAGATGCAACACAAACGTGTGTTAAGGGGCACGTAAGTACTCCTATCTTCTAATAATATGTTCATTTTTCCACTATAATCTACCTTGTCCATAATGTTGCAGAGGTCTGCGCAAAACTCACACCTCTGCAACACAATTGTCCTCAAACATTTCTTAAGTTATACCATGAATTAAGGAAAGATCCTGGACGTCAGCTTACGAAAGCAGACAAAGCAAATGTGATAATAATTATGGACAAGGTAGATTATACGGGGGAAAATAAACATGATATTAGAAGACATTGACACTCACGCGCCTCTTAAACAACACAGACGTGGAGAGTTCTGAGCAGCGAGTCTCAGTGTGGACTTGGAAAGTCCTCTGCTGTATGTCTTTCATATGTACTCCCGTCTCTGTACTCCTGTCTTTCCTATATATTCTCTCTCTCTCTCTCTCTCTCTCTCTCTCTCACACCAGCATTACGTGAACACACCAGCATGGCGTGAACACACCAGCATGGCGTGAACACACCAGCATGGCGTGAACACACCAGCATGGCGTGAACACACCAGCATGGCGTGAACACACCAGCATGGCGTGAACACACCAGCATGGCGTGAACACACCAGCATGGCGTGAACACACCAGCATGGCGTGAACACACCAGCATGGCGTGAACACACCAGCATGGCGTGAACACACCAGCATGGCGTGAACACACCAGCATGGCGTGAACACACCAGCATGGCGTGAACACACCAGCATGGCGTGAACACACCAGCATGGCGTGAACACACCAGCCTCGCTTGCTTGGCAGCTTTCCTCTGAAGTTTGCTCCTAACTCACTTGCCTTGGAATATTCACCAGCCCAGGAGTGAGACGCCTTGCGGGTAATGTCATCTTCATCTTCCACGTAGAGAGGGAGAGGGAGAGGGAGAGAGAGAGAGAGAGAGAGAGAGAGAGAGAGAGAGAGAGAGAGAGAGAGAGAGAGAAAGAGAGAGAGAGAGAGAGAGAGAGAGAGAGAGAGCATACCTATCATCTGACCTTACTGAGGCACTTATAAAAGAGCGCTGATCATCCTGTTTTAAAAACCTTGCCTCCCCAGACTCCAGGATAATGGGCGTAGGATGTCCTGGGGAAAATATCCAAGTCCTGCCTCGATCGAGGAAATGGTGCAGAAACCAGGAGGAAATGAGGTAGAAACCAGGAGGAAATGAGGTAGAAACCAGGAGGAAATGAGGTAGAAACCAGGAGGAAATGAGGTAGAAACCAGGAGGAAATGAGGTAGAAACCAGGAAGAAATGAGGTAGAAACCAGGAGGAAATGAGGTAGAAACCAGGAGGAAATGAGGCAGATGCCAGAAGGAAATGAGGCAGACACCAGAAGAAAATGAGGCAGAAACCAGGAGGAAATGAGGCAGAAACCAGGAGGAAATGAGGCAGAAACCAGGAGGAAATGAGGCAGAAACCAGGAGGAAATGAGGCAGAAACCAGGAGGAAATGAGGCAGAAACCAGAAGGAAATGAGGCAGAAACCAGAAGGAAATGAGGCAGAAACCAGGAGGAAATGAGGCAGAAACCAGAAGGAAATAAGGCAGAAACTAGGAGGAAATGAAGCAGAAACCACAAGGAAATGAGGCAGAAACCAGGAGGAAAAGAGACTGAAAACAACAGAAAACGAGACGTTAAACAGAATATATATATATATATATATATATATATATATATATATATATATATATATATATATATATATATAATATATCGTGCCGATTAGGTAAAACTGGTCAATTAGCAAGAACTCATCTAAAATTAAGTTCTTTCTAAAATTTTCTCTTATACGTTTAAAGATATATTTTGTTCATTTATGTTAATGTAAGAATTTATAATTTTGTACCAAGAGAAACTTTGAAAACCTACCTAACCTTATTACAACAAGCGCAATTTAATTTAGCCTAACCCAACTAAATATATTTTAGATACGTTAACATTAATTTAATAATAAACAAACACAATGAAATATATTTTTTTCGTTATGTTCAAAATGATTTTGGTGAAAATATTGCATACACAAATTTTCACTTGTCTTATATGGCAAGGTGAGTGTTGATATTTAAGCCAAAATACCAAGTTTTACCTAATCGGCACGACATATACATATATATATATATATATATATATATATATATATATATATATATATATATATATATATATATATATACTCTCAGTAGTTATATAAATCAGTGAAGGATAAGAGACAAATTTATATATATTCATGGAAGTTGTGGAAATTCATCCGCCGGTTTTTCAAAATTGAATATTGAATTACATTTGCATACTAAATTTTTGGATGAAGAAATTCTTTGTTTGATTTCTTTGTTATTATTGTATTTTTATTAGTTTGGCTGTTTTATTATCACTGTTTTATTATCATTTTAATAATAATGATAATAATAATAATAATAATAGTTGTAATATGGAACCAAGCAGTTACGACCACTAAGAAGGTACAACCATATGACGGGTACGACCACTGTGAATGTTACGACTACTGTAAATCCTGTAGCTACGACTACTGTAAATCCTGTAGCTACGACTACTGTAAATCCTGTAGCTATGACTACTGTATATCCTATAGCTACGACTACTGTAAATCCTGTAGCTACGACTACTGTATATTCTATAGCTACAACTAGTATAAATCCAGTAGCTACGACCACTGTAAATCCGAAAGCTACAACTACTATAAATCCTGTAGCTAAGACTACTGTAAATTCTGTAGGTACGACTACTGTAAATCCTGTAGCTACGACCTCTGTAAATCCTGTAGGTACGACTACTATAAATCCTGTAGCTACGACCTCTGTAAATCCTGTAGGTACGACTACTATAAATCCTGTAGCTACGACTACTGTAAATCCGAAAGCTACAACTACTATAAATCCTGTAGCTACGACTACTGTAAATTCTGTAGGTACGACTACTGTAAATCCTGTAGCTACGACCTCTGTAAATCCTGTAGGTACGACTACTATAAATCCTGTAGCTACGACTACTGTAAATCCGAAAGCTACAACTACTATAAATCCTGTAGCTACGACCTCTGTAAATCCTGTAGGTACGACTACTATAAATCCTGTAGCTACGACCTCTGTAAATCCTGTAGGTACGACTACTGTAAATCCTGTAGTTACGACCTCTGTAAATCCTGTAGGTACGACTACTATAAATCCTGTAGCTACGACCTCTGTAAATCCTGTAGGTACGACTACTATAAATCCTGTAGCTACGACTACTGTAAATCCGAAAGCTACAACTACTATAAATCCTGTAGCTACGACTACTGTAAATTCTGTAGGTACGACTACTGTAAATCCTGTAGCTACGACCTCTGTAAATCCTGTAGGTAAGACTACTATAAATCCTGTAGCTACGACCACTGTAAATCCTGTAGCTACGACCTCTGTAAATCCTGTAGCTACGACCACTGTAAATCCAGTAGCTACGACCACTGTGAAGCAGGTGGTGGTAACGAGCTTGTTACACGCTACTCTCACCTCTCTGACAACCCACAATAAAGACTCTTCTTCAGAAACTTAACTATCAAATTACCTTGTCTTAAGAAACAATGAATCACTGTCAGGATAGTGTATGAGATATGTGGTGGTTCTGAGGGTGGGGAGAGTGTGGTGAGTGGAGGTGGTGGTAGATGGGTGGGGAGGTGAGGTGGTGGTGGAGGTGGTGGGAGTGGTGGTGGAGGTTGGTGATGGATGGTGTAGGTGAGGTGGTGGTGAGGTGGTGGTGGAGGTAGTGGTGGAGGTGGTGGTGGGGTGGTGGTGGAGGTGGTGGTGGAGGTGGTGGTGGAGGTGGTGAGGTGGTGGGAGGTGGTGGTGGAGGTGGGTGGTGGTGGTAGGTGGTGGTGGAGGTGGTGGTGGAGGTGGTGGTGGAGGTGGTGATGTTGGTGGTGGTGGTGGTGGAGGTGGTGATGGAGGTGGTGGTGGAGGTGGTGATGGAGGTGGTGGTGGAGGTGATGGTGGTCGTGGTGGTGATGGTGGTGGTGGTGATGGTGGTGGTGGTGATGGTGGGTGGGTGGTGGTGGAGGTGGTGGTGGTGGTGATGGTGGTGGAGGTGGTGATGGAGGAGGTGGTGGAGGTGGTGGTGGAGGTGGTGGTGGAGGTGGATCTACACACGTCATCAGATCATAAATTATGCCAATTTGTGTTGTAATGAGACCAAGTCTCAAGTTTCAACTTCCACACTTAGCATAACATTGTTGTGTGTGAGAGAGAGAGAGAGAGAGAGAGAGAGAGAGAGAGAGAGAGAGAGAGAGACAGGCTTGGTCTCTCAGTCTAGTCAATGTATCTCGTGTACTTGAGTACCATCTTCAGGTCACTAAATAAGAAGGGTCAATCCTTCTGAAGTCTCTAGTTGACCTTCTGAGTAGCTGAGTGGGGGAGGGAGTGGTGGGAGGATGGAGTGGTGGGAGGATGGAGTGAGAGGGGGGTGCAAGAGCAAGAGTCCTCCCAATCTCCTCTAGAGAATAACCGATGATTTTTTTAAAGTATATCAGTCACAGTCCCTCAAGGACACAGGATATATACACTGAGAGGTGTGTATCTTAGTTGTATATATGATGAGTGTAAAAAAAAAAATACCACGGGTGGGGTTCGAACCCGCGGTCAGAGTCTCAAAACTCCAGACGTCGTGTAGTCGACAGCGTTCAACCCCCCATTAATTCACCAACTATGGGACCATTACGCTATCGTACACAAGAGCCAATCAGAAAAGCCCAAGAGATCCACATCATGGTGTTCAAGCTTATGATTGGCTAGTGCCTGAGGGTTCATTACCACACTGCCATCTATGGTGTGGTTCATGGTAATGCTGACCACACTACTATGGTGTGGTTCATGGTAATGCTGACCACACAAATATGGTGTGGTTCATGGTAATGCTGACCACACTACTATGGTGTGGTTCATGGTAATGCTGACCACACAACTATGGTGTGGTTCATGGTAATGCTGACCACACTACTATGGTGTGGTTCATGGTAATGCTGACCACAACTATGGTGTGGTTCATGGTAATGCTGACCACACAACTATGGTGTGGTTCATGGTAATGCTGACCACACTACTATGGTGTGGTTCATGGTAATGCTGACCACAACTATGGTGTGGTTCATGGTAATGCTGACCACACTACTATGGTGTGGTTCATGGTAATGCTGACCACACAACTATGGTGTGGTTCATGGTACTACTGACCACACACTACTAAGCTATGGTTCATGGTACTACTGACCACACACACACACACATGCACCATTACCACCACCATCATTTATTTTAAAAGGTTTTAACGCCACAAACCCGGCAGGGCCAATTACAGCTCGCCCAAAATAAGAGAAACCGATATCGGGTAAATTCTGAATTTGTCTGGAATTTCCATAAGAGGAAAAATATAGCCGGATATATGAGAGGAATGACCAGCGAGGTTATGGTGTGACCTGTGACCTGTGACAGTACTGACATGTTTATGTGTAAGTTTATATAGACACGGGTACACATAAGTACAATTATCATACATAGTGTAAAGTACATAGGATAATTAACAAAGTCAAAGTGTGACTTATTTCCAGTGAGGTCCTTGATATTTACATTGGTATCCTTGATATTTCCATTGGGGTTCTTGATATTTACATTCGTATCCTTGATATTTCCATTAGGGTCCTTGATATTGCCACTGGGGTCCTTTATATTAACAGTAGTGTCCTTGATATTTCTATTGTGGTCCTTGACATTTCCACTGTGGTTCTTTATATTAACACTGGTGTCCTTGATATTTCCATTGTGGTCCTTGACATTTCCACTGGGTCCCTTGATATTACCACTGGTGACCCATGATATTTCCATTGTTGTCCTTGACATTTCCACTGGGGTCGAGTCACTGGCTCCTGTTCAGTGTGAGGTGCAAGTGACGTCACTGCCAACACGAGCACAGGTCAACACAGGGAATGACAGTGTCGTCACTGCAAACAAACAAGAGATACGGGCAAACAATGCAAGCAAACAAACACAACCAGACAAAAAAACATATTTGGAAACCCTGGTGGCGAGCAATGATAACTACAGCTCTGTTATACTGCGACTCAGGTTGACCAGATAACTATGTGTGTGTGTGTGTGTGTGTGTGTGTGTGTGTGTGTGTGTGTGTGTGTGTGTGTGTGTGTTGATGTAGAGGCTGGCAGTGTTATCACTGTCACCCATCCTCCCTCCCCCCCCTGTCACACACACACACACACACACACACACACACATTCACATACATATATATATACACACAACACACACAGTCAAGAATACTTTAAACCCTAAAAGATAAATTAAAGTAAATATTTCTCTTGTGTATACACTGAGAGTAATACACCTGTCAGTGTACACATCTTGTGTATACACTGAGAGTAATACACCTGTCAGTGTATACATCTTGTGTATACACTGAGAGTAATACACCTGTCAGTGTATACATCTTGTGTATACACTGAGAGTAATACACCTGTCAGTGTATACATCTTGTGTATACACTGAGAGTAATACACCTGTCAGTGTATACATCTTGTATGCAGTGATCATCATACTGAGAGTAATGTATACCTGTCAGTGTATACATCTTGTGTATACACTGAGAGTAATACACCTGTCAGTGTATACATCTTGTGTATACACTGAGAGTAATACACCTGTCAGTGTATACATCTTGTGTATACACTGAGAGTAATACACCTGTCAGTGTATACATCTTGTGTATACACTGAGAGTAATACACCTGTCAGTGTATACATCTTGTGTATACACTGAGAGTAATACACATGTCAGTGTATACATCTTGTGTATAGAAACACAAATATATAAACAAAACTGGGAAACTAATAACTCAAAAATTATCAGAGACAATTGTTGCTAATAGAGCTAAATGATAAAACACCGACAACAACAACACAACAACAACAATAACAGCACAACAACAGCAACACCAACACCAACAGCACCAGAAACACCATCATCAACAATAACTACAACAACATCAACAATAGCTACAACACCAACAACAATAGCTACAACAACAATAGCTACACCAACAACAATAGCTACAGCAACAACATCAACAATAACTACAACACCAACAACAATAGCTACAATACCATCAACAACAATAGCTACAACACCAACATCAACAATAACTACAACAACAATAGCTACAACACCATCAACAATAGCTACCACACCATCAACAATAACTACAACATCAACAATAACTACAACATCAACAATAACTACACCAACAACAACAATAGCTACAACAACAACACCAACAACAACAATAACTACAACACCATCAACAACAATAGCTACAACACCATCAACAACAATAGCTACAACAACAACACCAACAACAATAGCTACAACAACAATAGCTACAACACCATCAACAACAATAGCTACAACAACAACAACATCAACAATAACTACAACACCAACAACAATAGCTACAACACTATCAACAACAATAGCTACAACAACAACAATAGCTACAACACCAACAACAACAATAGCTACAACACCATCAACAACAATAGCTACAACACCATCAACAACAATAGCTACAACACCAACATCAACAATACATACAACACCAACAACAACAATAGCTACAACAACAACAACAACAACAATAACTACAACACCAACAACAATAGCTACAACACCATCAACAACAATAGCTACAACAACAATAGCTACAACACCATCAACAACAATAGCTACAACACCAACAACAACAACACAACATCAACAATAACTACAACACCAACAATAGCTACAACACCATCAACAATAGCTACAACACCATCAACAATAACTACAACAACAATAGCTACAACACCATCAACAAAAATAGCTACAACACCAACAACAACAATAGCTACAACACCATCAACAACAATAGCTACAACACCAACATCAACAATAACTACAACACCAACAACAATAGCTACAACACCATCAACAACAATAGCTACAACAACAACACCAACATCAACAATAACTACAACACCAACAACAATAGCTACAACAACAACAACAACAACAACACCAACATCAACAATAACTACAACACCAACAACAATAGCTACAACAACAACAACAACACCAACATCAACAATAACTACAACACCAACAATAGCTACAACACCATCAACAACAATAGCTACAACACCATCAACAACAATAGCTACAACACCAACAACAACAATAGCTACAACACCATCAACAACAATAGCTACAACACCAACATCAACAATAACTACAACACCATCAACAACAATAGCTACAACACCATCAACAACAATAGCTACAACAACAATAGCTACACCACCACCACCAACAACCATAATTAAGTTGGTTGCAGTAGCTGCTGACATTGCTGCTGACATCGCTGCTGACATCGCTGCTGACATTGCTGCTGACATCGCTGCTGACATTGCTGCTGACATCGCTGCTGACATCGCTGCTGACATTGCTGCTGACATCGCTGCTGACATCGCTGCTGACATTGCTGCTGACATCGCTGTTGACATCGCTGCTGACATTGCTGCTGACATCGCTGCTGACATCGCTGCTGACATTGCTGCTGACATTGCTGCTGACATTGCTGCTGACATCGCTGCTGACATTGCTGCTGACATGGCAAGTTCTCTCACCAAGAGAACTTTCTAAAGTCAGCTGTGACGAGACACACCAACTTTCTCTCTCCTCGTTCATTATTGTTCTTTTGTGTCGTTCTGGGGAAAATATTTTGTCGTTACTGCGACCATCTCCTGTCGTTGATACACACACACACACACACACACACACACACACACACACACACACACACACACACACACACACACACACACACACACACACACACAACATCAACTCTCACATTCACAACTATTTCTCATCATCAATATTTCTCACCAGACCTTCGTTAAAAAAAAAAAACTCCCCTACCCCCCGAGCGCTAAACTCGCAAGGGTCACACAGCGCCACCCCCCCCCCCTTAGAACAAACTGAGATAAATATTCCATGTTAATTATCTTTTTATCCATGTTAATTGTCTTTTTATCCATGTTAATTATCTTTTTTACATGTTAATTATCTTTTTTACATGTTAATTATATTTTTATCCATGTTAATTATCTTTTTATCCATGTTAATTGTCTTTTTATCCATGTTAATTATCTTTTTACATGTTAATTATCTTTTTTACATGTTAATTATCTTTTTATCCATGTTAATTATCTTTTTATCCATGTTAATTGTCTTTTTATCCATGTTAATTATCTTTTTTACATGTTAATTATCTTTTTTACATGTTAATTATCTTTTTTACATGTTAATTATCTTTTTATCCATTTTAGTTATATTTTTTCCACTTAATTTCCAGTGTTGTGGTTTATTAATATCCACAGCTTTACAGCAAGGTATGACTGGGTATCATTACAGCAGGTGTTGGCTGTGGCAGGTATTGACTGTGGCAGGTGTTGGCTGTGGCAGGTGTTGGCTGTGGCAGGTGTTGACTGTTGCAGGTGTTGACTGTGGCAGATATTGGCTGTGGCATTTACTGACTGTGGCAGGTGTTGGCTGTGCCAGGTGTTGACTGTGGCAGGTGTTGGCTGTGGCAGGTGTTGACTGTGGCAGATATTGGCTGTGGCAGGTACTGACTGTGGCAGATGTTGGCTGTGGCAGCTGTTGACTGTGGCAGATATTGGCTGTGGCAGGTACTGACTGTGGCAGGTGTTGGCTGTGCCAGGTGTTGACTGAGGCAGGTGTTGGCTGTGGCAGGTGTTGACTGTGGCAGATATTGGCTGTGGCAGGTACTGACTGTGGCAGGTGTTGGCTGTGACAGCTGTTGACTGTGGCAGGTATTGGCTGTCAGAGGTATTAACTGTTGCAGGTATTGGCTGTGGCAGGTGTTGACTGTGGCAGGTATTGCTGTCACATGTGTTGACTGTGGCAGGTATTGCTGTCACAGGTGTTGATTATGGCAGGTGTTGACTGTGGCAGGTATTGGCTGTGGCGGGTATTGGCTGTCACAGGTGTTGTCTGTGGCAGGTGTTTTCATTACCATAGTAAGGGACAACTTCAAGCTGACCTTCCACGCTCTCTCTCGCAAACACCCTCACCATATTTTGGTCCGTGGTCATGTGTGTGGGTCCGTGGACACGAGTGAGGGTCCGTGGTCACGAGTGATGGTCCGTGGTCATGTGTGTGGGTCCGTGGACACGAGTGAGGGTCCGTGGTCACGAGTGATGGTCCGTGGTCATGTGTGTGGGTCCGTGGACACGAGTGAGGGTCCGTGGTCACGAGTGATGGTCCGTGGTCATGTGTGTGGGTCCGTGGACACGAGTGAGGGTCCGTGGTCATGTGTGTGGGTCCGTGGTCATGTGTGTGGGTCCGTGGTCTAATGTGTGAGTACGTGGTCACGTGTGTTGGTCCGAGGTCACGTGTGTGTTCTTACCTATTTGTGGTTGCAGGGGTCGATCCACAGCTCCTGGCCCCGCCTTTTCACTGGTCGCTAGTAGGTCTACTCTCCCTGCTCCATGAGCTTTATCATACCTCTTCTTAAAGCTATGTATGGATCCTCCCTCCACTACGTCACTCTCCAGACTGTTCCACTTCCTGACAACTCTGTGACTGAAGAAATACTTCCTAACATCCCTGTGTGTGTGTGTGTGTGTGTGTGTGTGTGTGTGTGTGTGTGTGTGTGTGTGTGTGTGTGTGTGTGTGTGTGTGTGTGTGTGTGTGTGTGTGTGTGTGTGGTGTGTGTGTGTGTGAGTGTGTGTGTGAGTGTGTGTGTGTGTGTGTGTGTGTGTGTGTGTGTGTGTGTGTGTGTGTGAGGTGTGTGTGTGTGTGTGTGTGTGGTGTGTGTGTGTGTGTGTGTGTGTGTGTGTGTGTGTGTGTGTGTGTGTGTGTGTGTGTGTGTTGTCGTTAAATCAGTGTACTATAGAGGTTCCAAATCTACTTCATCACCTCCTCCACCACTCCATCATCTCCTCCACCACTCCATCACCTCCTCTACCACTCCATCTCCTCCACCACTCCATCACCTCCTCCACCACTCCATCATCTCTTCCACCACTCCATCACCTCCTCCACCACTCAATCATCTCCTCCACCACTCCACCTCCTCCACCATTCCATCACCTCCTCCACCACTCCACCTCCTCCACCACTCCATCACCTCCTCCACCACTCCATCATCTCCTCCACCACTCCATCATCTCCTCCACCACTCCATCATCTCCTCCATCACTCCATCATCTCCTCCACCACTCCATCACCTCCTCCACCACTCCATCACCTCCTCCACCACTCCATCACCTCCTCCACCACTCCATCATCTCCTCCACCACTCCATCACCTCCTCCACCACTTGCTCCACCACTCCATCATCTCCTCCACCACTCCATCACCTCCTCCACCACTCCATCACCTGCTCCACCACTCCATCATCTCCTCCACCACTCCATCACCTCCTCCACCACTCCATCACCTCCTCCACCACTCGATCACCTCCTCCACCAATCCATCTCCTCCACCACTCCATCACCTCCTCCACCGCTCCATCACCTCCTCCACCACTCCATCATCTCCTCCACCACTCCATCACCTCCTCCACCACTCCATCACCTTCTCCACCACTCCATCATCTCCTCCACCACTCCATCACCTCCTCCACCACTCCACCAATCCATCATCTCCTCCACCACTCCATCATCTCCTCCACCACTTCATCACCTCCTCCACCACTCCATCACCTCCTCCACCACTCGATCACCTCCTCCACCACTCCATCATCTCTCTACCACTCCATCACCTCCTCCACCACTCCATCACCTCCTCCACCACTCCATCATCTCCTCCACCACTCCATCACCTCCTCCACCACTCCATCACCACCTTCACCACTCCATCACCTCCTCCACCACTCCATCACCTCCTCCACCACTCCATCATCTCGTCCACCACTCCATCACCTCCTCCACCACTCGATCACCTCCTCCACCACTCCATCACCTCCTCCACCACTCGATCACCTCCTCCACCACTCCATCATCTCCTCCACCACTCCATCATCTCCTCCACCACTCCATCACCTCCTCCACCACTCCATCACCTCCTCCACCACTCCATCATCTCCTCCACCACTCCATCACCTCCTCCACCACTCCATCACCTCCTCCACCACTCCATCATCTCCTCCACCACTCCATCACCTCCACCACTCCATCACCTCTTCCACCACTCCATCACCTTCTCCACCACTCCATCATCTCCTCCATCACTCCATCACCTCCTCCACCACTCCATCATCTCCTCCACCACTCCATCACCTCCTCCACCACTCCATCACCTCCTCCATCACTCCATCACCTCCTCCACCACTCCATCATCTCCTCCACCACTCCATCACCTCCTCCACCACTCCATCACCTCCTCCACCACTCGATCACCTCCTCCACCACTCCATCATCTCCTCCACCACTCCATCACCTCCACCACTCCATCATCTCCTCCATCACTCCATCACCTCCTCCACCACTCCATCACCTCCTCCACCACTCCATCACCTCCTCCACCACTCCATCACCTCCTCCACCACTCCACTGGAGAACAATAACAGGAAAAAATGAGTCTTGATTAAACTTTCTGAGATTTATTTTTAGTTATTTCTTCCTTATTTTCCTTCCGGATCTCCCAGAGAGAGAGAGAGAGAGAGAGAGAGAGAGAGAGAGAGAGAGAGAGAGAGAGAGAGAGAGAGAGAGAGAGAGAGAGAGTGAGGGAGATGTGAGAGAGAGAGAGAGAGTGAGAGAGAGAGAGAGAGAGAGAGAGAGAGAGAGAGAGAGAGAGAGAGAGAGAGAGAGAGAGAGAGAGAGAGAGAGAGAGAGAGAGAGAGAGAGAGAGAGAGAGAGAGAGAGAGAGAGAGAGAGAGAGAGAGAGAGAGAGAGAATGATTATATATTTTCACACGACTATTATCATTCTCATAATTATCATCATAATAATCATTCAGAAAATTATCATTACTTACATTATGTGTTTGTTCAGATAATGAGGATGATGAGTGATGATGACGGCGTAATAATGAACTCATTGTAGTCAGAGTAGGTAAACACAAGGCTCTCTCCCTACTCTCCACCACCTGTTGTTCATACTGATAGCCACATAACTGAGCACAACATAAACATACTGAACAGGCAAGCAACAACAACAACAACATTCATCTTACGTCTTGAGGAAAAATTCGGCACATAAATTCCTTGGGAGGCAATAAGAAGAAGAAGTATTTGTAATACATTGTAGGAGCTACCCAGGAAGATCCTACCCCTCCCTCACTCTCTCTATCTCTCTCTCTCTCTCTCACTTTCTCTCTCTCTCTCTCTCTATCTATCTATCTATCTATCTATCTCAGAGCAAACACCTTCACTCTTTTATCCCCATCTCTTCCCTTTCATTCTTCTCTATTCATCTCCCCCTTTCCATGTTTTTCCTCTTCTTTCTCTGCCTCTCCCTTCCCTAGTTGCTTCATTCATTCCTTCTCTCCCAGATTTCTCCACCAACCTTTGCAACTTCTCTTCACAGTCTCCCAAAGCACAGTGTCGTCAACAAAATGCAACAGTGACACAAAGTGGAGTTGTCACAGTTGCTTTTTGCTGATGACACTGTTCTTTTGGAAGATTCTGACGAGAAGTTGCAGAGGTTGGTGGATAAATTTGTGAGGATATATAAAAGATGTTAATTAAAAGTGAATACAGGAAAGAGCAAGGTGGTGAGGATAACACAAATATTAGGCAACGAAAGATTGGATATCAGATTGGAGGGAGGGAGTATGGAGGACATGAATGTGTTCAGATATTTAGGAGTGAACTTGTCGGCAAATGGGTCTATGAAAGACGAGGTGAACCATAGAACTGACAAGGGGAAAAAGGTGAGCGATGCACTGAGGAGTCTGTGGAGAGAAAGAACGTTATCCATGGAAGCAAAAAGGGTATGAGAGAATATTGGCAGCAACAGTGTTGCAACAAGGAGGAGGCTGGAGGGCAACATGTGGTGTCAATATTATGCAGAGAATTCATACCTTGGAGGTGTGGGGTTACTAAAGGTATTATCCAGAGGGCTGAGTAGGGGTTGCTAAGGTGGTTTGGACATTTAGAGAGGATGGAACAAAATAGGATGACTTGGAGGGTGTGTAAGTCAGTAATGGGGATAAGGCGGGGTAGGGTTGGTTCTAGGAAAGGTTGGAGGGAGGAAGTAAAGGAGGTTTTGTGTGAGAGTGACTTAGACAACCAGCAAGCATACGTGACTGTGTTAGATAGGAGCAAGTGGAGACAAATGGTTTTTATGACTTGACGTGCTGTTGGAGTGTGAGCAAAGTAACATTTATGAAAGAGTCAAGAAAACCAGATAACCGGACTTGAGTCCTGGAGGTGGTAAGTACAGTGCCTGCACTCTAAAGGAGAGATGGAGATATTTGCAGTATCAGCGCCTGTCGAGCAACACAGTGATGGAGTGAGTGATGGTGAGACTGTTTTTCTTTTTTGCGTCACCCTACCTAGGAGGATACAGCTTGTGTTTATATATATACATATATATATATATATATATATATATATATATATATATATATATATATATATATATATATATATATATATATATATTGTGTGTGTGTGTGTGTGTGTGTGTGTGTGTGTGTGTGTGTTAGTTACCATTTTGTCCTAGGCACATGTCGTGTGTGTGTGTGTGTGTGTGTGTACTCACCTATTTGTACTCACCTATTTGTGGTTGCAGGGGTCGAGTCATGGCTCCTGGCCCCGCTCTTCACTGATTGCTACAGGTCCTCTCTCTCCCTGCTCCATGAGCTTTATAAAACCCTAGTCTTAAAACTATGTATGGTTCCTGCCTCCACTACGTCGCTCTCTAGGCTATTCCACTTCCTGACAACTCTATGACTGAAGAAATACTTCCTAACATCCCTTTGACTCATAGGAGTCTTCAACTTCCAATTGTGACCCCTTGTTTCTGTGTCCCCTCTCTGGAAAATCTTGTCTCTGTCCACCTTATCTATTCCTCGCAGTATTTTATATGTCGTTATCATGTCTCCCTAACCCTCCTGTCCTCTAGTGTCGTCAGACCGATTTCCCTTAACCTTTCTTCGTAGGACAATTCCCTTAGCTCTGGGACTAGTCTTGTTGCAAACCTTTGCACTTTCTCTAATTTCTTGACGTGCTTGACCAGGTGTGGGTTCCAAACTGGTGCTGCATACTCCAGTATGGGCCTGACGTATATGGTATACAGAGTCTTGAATGATTCCTTAGTGAGGTATTGGAACGCTATTCTTAGGTTTGCCAGCCGCCCGTATGCTGCAGCAGTTATCTGATTGATGTGTGCCTCAGGAGATGTGCTCGGTATTATACTCACCCCAAGATCTTTTTCTTTGAGTGTGTGTGTGTGTGTGTGTGTGTGTGTGTGTGTGTGTGGCAGTGCGCCACTAACTAGTGGCTTGGTGAAGGCAGGAAGCCAGAGGCTTGGTGAAGGCAGGAAGCCAGAGGCTTGGTGAAGGCAGGAAGCCAGAGGCTTGGTGAAGGCAGGAAGCCAGAGGCTTGGTGAAGGCAGGAAGCCAGAGGCTTGGTGAAGGCAGGAAGCCAGAGGCTTGTGTAGCTTTCATTTATTGACGACTGACACAATTTATATAACCAACAGGACTTGTGTAAGGTATGTGAGGAGCCTTGCTAGGGTAGGGGCGGCAGGGGTACACCATGCTAGGGTAGGGGTGGCAGGGGTAAACCATGCTAGGGTAGGGGCGGCAGGGGTACACCATGCTAGGGTAGTGGTGGCAGGGGTAAACCATGCTAGGGTAGGGGCGGCAGGGGTACACCATGCTAGGGTAGGGGCGGCAGGGGTACACCATGCTAGGGTAGGGGTGGCAGGGTAAACCATGCTAGGGTAGGGGCGGCAGGGGTACACCATGCTAGGGTAGGGGTGACAGGGGTAAACCATGCTAGGGTAGGGGCGGCAGGGGTAAACCATGCTAGGGTAGGGGCGGCAGGGGTAAACCATGCTAGGGTAGGGAGGCAAGGGGTAAACCATGCTAGGGTAGGGGTGGCAAGGTACACCTTCCTAGGGTAGGGGTGGCAGGGGTACACCTTTCTAGGGTAGGGGTGGCAGGGGTAAACCATGCTAGGGTAGGGGTGACAGGGATAAACCATGCTAGGGTAGGGGCGGCAGGGGTAAACCATGCTAGGGTAGGGTGGCAGGGGGAAACCATGCTAGGGTAGGGTGGCAGGGGTAAACCTTGCTAGGGTAGGGGTGACAGGGGTAAACCATGCTTGGGTAGGGGTGGCAGGGGTAAACCATGCTAGGGTAGGAGCGGCAGGGGTAAACCATGCTAGGGTAGGGGTGACAGGGGTAAACCATGCTAGGGTAGGAGTGGCAGGGGTAAACCATGATAGGGTAGGGGTGGCAGGGTAAACCATGCTAGGGTAGGGGTGACAGGGTAAACCATGCTAGGGTAGGGGTGGCAGGGGTAAACCATGCTAGGGTAGGGGTGGCATGTGCAAACCATGCTAGGGTAGGGGTGGCATGTGCAAACCATGCTAGGGTAGGGGTGGCATGTGCAAACCATGCTAGGGTAGGGGTGGCATGTGCAAACCATGCTAGAGTAGGAGTGACAGGGGTAAACCATGCTAGGGTAGGAGTGGCAGGTGCAAACCATGCTAGGGTAGGGGTGGCAGGTGCAAACCATGCTAGGGTAGGAGTGGCAGGGGTAAACCATGCTAGGGTAGGGGTGGCATGTGCAAACCATGCTAGGGTAGGAGTGACAGGGGTAAACCATGCTAGGGTAGGGGTGGCAGGTGCAAACCATGCTAGGGTAGGAGTGGAAGGGGTAAACCATGCTAGGGTAGGGGTGGCATGTGCAAACCATGCTAGGGTAGAAGTGACAAGGGTAAACCATGCTAGGGTAGGGGTGGCAGGTGCAAACCATGCTAGGGTAGGAGTGGCAGGGGTAAACCATGCTAGGGTAGGGGTGGCATGTGCAAACCATGCTAGGGTAGAGTGACAGGGTAAACCATGCTAGGGTAGGAGTGGCAGGGGTAAACCATGCTAGGGTAGGGGTGGCAGGTGCAAACCATGCTAGGGTAGGGGTGGCAGGTGCAAACCATGCTAGGGTAGGAGTGGCAGGGGTAAACCATGCTAGGGTAGGGGTGGCAGGTGCAAACCATGCTAGGGTAGGGATGACAGGGGTAAACCATGCTAGGGTAGGAGTGGCAGGTGCAAACCATGCTAGGGTAGGGGTGGCAGGTGCAAACCATGCTAGGGTAGGGGTGACAGGGGTAAACCATGCAAGGGTAGGAGTGGCAGGGGTAAACCATGCTAGGGTAGGGGTGGCAGGTGCAAACCATGCTAGGGTAGGGGTGGCAGTTGCAAACCATGCTAGGGTAGGGGTGGCAGGGGTAAACCATGCTAGGGTAGGGGTGGCAGGTGCAAACCATGCTAGGGTAGGGGTGGCAGTTGCAAACCATGCTAGGGTAGGGGTGGCAGGGGTAAACCATGCTAGGGAAGGGGTGGCAGGTGCAAACCATGCTAGGGTAAGGGTGGCAGGGGTAAACTATGCTAGGGTAGGGGTGGCAGGGGTAAACCATGCTAGGGTAGGGGTGGCAGGGGTAAACCATGCTAGGGTAGGGGTGGCAGGTGCAAACCATGCTAGGGTAGGGGTGGCAGGGGTAAACCATGCTAGGGTAGGAGTGCATGTTGCAACCATGCAAGGAGGAGGCAATAAATCATTTTGTTCATAGGTGCGGTTCCAAACCATGCTGATATTTGGCATAAACCATGCTGGTAGTGCACAGATGTTCACTCTGAAAAAGGACATGCTAATATTTTGTTCATATTTTCTTTTCCATAACTTTACACTGCTGATATTTTCACTAACTTTACACTGCTGATATTTTCACTAACTTTACACTGCTGATATTTTCACTAACTTTACACTGCTGATATTTTCACTAACTTTACACTGCTGATATTTTCACTAACTTTACACTGCTGATATTTTCACTAACTTTACACTGCTGATATTTTCACTAACTTTACACTGCTGATATTTTTACTAACTAACTAACAGCCAAAATGGAAAATGGAAATTTTATGCTTAATATTATTAAATGATTTTTTTTTATTAGGTTATGTATGTAGGAAGGTCGTAACAACTGCACCTCTGATTGCGCGTGCTGTTGGAGAGTTTTGATTGGCTGCCAGCACTTGTAAACTACCTGCCTCTCTAGTTGTTGTTCGTGAAGGCAACACGCTCTCTCTCTGTCTCTCTCTGTGAGAATGTTGACAACCTGTTACGAAAACCCAGAATCAGGGTAGATGCTAGAGGGGGAATCAATAAGTTGACCTTGTATGCTCTGGAGATGTCTATATTTTATAAATGTTGCATTTTGAAAGATGTAGGGGTGGCAAGGGAGGCGCCATCACCCACCTGTGTTGAGTGTCAGAGGTAGGGTGGCAAGGGAGGCGCCATCACCCACCTGTGTTGAGTGTCAGAGGTAGGGTGGCAAGGGAGGCGCCATCACCCACCTGTGTTGAGTGTCAGAGGTAGGGTGGCAAGGGAGGCGCCATCACCCACCTGTGTTGAGTGTCAGAGGTAGGGGTGGCAAGGGAGGCGCCATCACCCACCTGTGTTGAGTGTCAGAGGTAGGGTGGCAAGGGAGGCGCCATCACCCACTCTGTAATATACAAGTAAAAAATGTTTTACTGACAGTTAAAAATGAAGAGTTAGGTGCATAAAAATGTTTGAACTTCGTAAGTTACTTTGCACAGAACCCTGGGATATTGAGCTTACACTGTCAGTGGTCCTGACAGTGTACTAGCTTTCCTGTCAGTGGTCCTGACAGTGTACTAGCTTTCCTGTCAGTGGTCCTGACAGTGTACTAACTTTCCTGTCAGTGGTCCTGACAGTGTACTAGCTTTCCTGACAGCGGTCCTGACAGTGGTCCTGACAGTGTACTAGCTTTCCTGACAGTGGTCCTGACAGTGGTCCTGACAGTGTACTAGTGTACAAGAATATTGCAGGACCTCCAAGGATATGGGGAACATTCCTGGAATGATGAGAGGAATCCTACAGAAAGAAAATATAGAACAAAAATCCTTCATGACGTTGAAAAACTGGAAAGATGGGAAATAAATCCTTGAAGGGGAGTGTAAAAAACCTTGAAGGGGAGTGTAAAAAACCTTGAAGGGGAGTGTAAAAAACCTTGAAGGGGAGTGTAAAAAACCTTGAAGGGGAGTGTAAAAAACCTTGAAGGGAGTGTAAAAAACCTTGAAGGGGAGTGTAAAAAACCTTGAAGGAGAGTGTAAAAAACCTTGAAGGGGAGTGTAAAAAACCTTGAAGGATGGTGTAAAAAACTTTGAAGGAGAGTGCAAAAAAACTTGAAGGTGTGTAAAAAAACTTTAAGGAGAGTGTAAAAAACTTTGAAGGAGAGTGTAAAAAACCTTTAAGGAGAGTGTAAAAAACCTTGAAGGGGAGTGTAAAAACTTTAAGGAGAGTGCATAAAAACTTTGAAGGAGAGTGTAAAAAACCTTGAAGGAGATTGTAAAAAACCTTGAAGGAGAGTGTAAAAAACCTTGAAGGAGAGTGTAAAAAACCTTGAAGGGGAGTGTAAAAAACCTTGAAGGTGAGTGTAAAAATAGTTGAAGGAGAGAAGGGTAAAGAATGGCGGAAAGACGCAGAGAGAGACACCTCAAAAATGCTGGAATTATTTGAAGCAGAAACCTTATGTGGACTGACACTCTCCTCTCCCTGCACCCTCTCTCCTCTCCCTGCACCCTCTCTCCTCTCCTTGCACCCTCTCTCCTCTCACTTTCCTCTTTCACCTTTATTTTCTTCTTTTTGTCTTTTTTTGTCATATTTGATGCTGTCTGTTCTTTTTTTCACCACTTCTGCTTTTTATCCTTTCTTTGTTTATACCTCTTCTTCCTCCTGCGTAAAACACACACACACATACAGACATATATATATATATATATATATATATATATATATATATATATATATATATATACAGAGGGTGGACAAAATAATATGAACACCTTGTTATTTACCATTTTTTATTTTCAATATGGAGTTGGTCCTCTATTTGCAGCTAAAGCGGAACCAGTTCGTCGAGAAATTGGTTCATGTCGCATATGAAGAGTCTCCAGGGCAATTTTGAGTCATTCCTCAAGCAAAATCTGCTCTAACTCTTGTAAAGACGACGGTGGAGGAAATCGCTTCCTGACTTGCTCTTCCAAATGACCCCCACAGATGCTCCATAATATTTATATTGTGGAACCAGTCCAAGTGGTTGACCTCACTTACATGTTCTTCGTGACAATTTTGAACAATTCGAGCTTAGTGTCAGACCAAGATAATTCCACGATATTGCTGCCCAAATCACGGATCCGTCGCCATGCTTCACGGTTATAAGCTTATTTAAGGTGTCTCCAGACGTAAGCTCAACCTGAAGCAGGGACACATGTAAAGGAAGATTCGTCGGAGTACCTAACTCTCTTCCACAGCTCCACTGTTCCAGCTGCATGCAGCTCACACAGTCCTGCCATGATATCCAGCTGTATGCAGCTCACACAGTCCTACCATGATATCCAGCTGCATGCAGCTCACACAGTCCTACCATGATATCCAGCTGTGTGCAGCTCACACAGTCCTACCATGATATCCAGCTGCATGCAGCTCACACAGTCCTACCATGATATCCAGCTGCATGCAGCTCACACAGTCCTACCATGATATCCAGCTGCATGCAGCTCACACAGTCCTGCCATGATATCCAGCTGCATGCAGCTCACACAGTCCTGCCATGATATCCAGCTGCATGCAGCTCACACAGTCCTGCCATGATATCCAGCTGCATGCAGCTCACAACGAACTGTTTTGAATGAAACCTGGTTTGCAAGATGCTGATTTAGCTCTGCAGTCACTTTTACAAATGTAATCTTACGACATTCTGACACAATACGCTTTAACACTGGACGGTCCAGGACACGTAGCTTCTTCTTGTGTCCACTATTGGTATTGGTGGAGCTTGTCTTACCGTCATAGATATGACCATGGAGACGGTTGCTCTTGGAGGATGGTATATTTCACCTTTGGAAGTGTATAAGACCTTTCATTCTTGTGTCTGCTTCGTTCCGAAATGTATCAATAAGTTTGAATGAAAAGAAAAGACAATAAGAGACCTGTATCACTTCTAAATTGACTATTTAGACATTCGACAGTTAGACAGGTCGACAGTTAAACAGGTCGACAGTTCGACAGTTCAATCAGTAGGCGTTCACATTTTGTCCAACCCCTGTATATGTCGTGCCGAATAGGTAAAACTTGCGATTTTGGCTTAAATAGCAACGCTCTTCTTGCCGAATAAGGCAAGCGAAAATTTGTGTATGCAATAATTTCGGAAAAATCATTCTGAACCTAACGAAAAAAAATATATTTCATTGTTTGTTTATTATTAAATTATTGTAAACTTATCTAAAATATATTTAGCTGGACTAGGCTAAATTAAAATGCGCTTGTTATAATAAGGTTAGGTAAGTTTTCTAAGGTTCTTTTAGTACAAAATTATTAAGTTTTACATTAACATAAATAAAAAAAATATATCTTTAAACGTATAAGAGAAAATGAGTTCTTGCTAACTGACCAGTTTTACCTATTCGGCACGACATATATATATATATATATATATATATATATATATATATATATATATATATATATATATATATATATATATACCTGAGTCAGGTAGTGGAGCGCTTAATTAACCAGCGGCCAGGTTTAAACTCTCTCGACTGGAGTAGAAAGTTTATGGAATGGTCAGACATTATTTACAAATTGTTTATTAAATCCCGGGTTTTATTTTTGCACTGCTCGTCAGGTGGATTTTGAAAATGGTCAGTGTTGATTATTTTGCGCCACGTTGGGCAAGCATTGTTGTTTTTGTGGGTCCCAACTGAGAATAAAAATCGCGATAAAGAGGAAACGATTCACTACTCACGCCGTGGGTCATAGAAACGTCGCCCGCTAATCAAACACACATGTAGCGAAACGTCGTCAGTCTCCAGATTTTAAGTTCTACTAAGACGTGTGTGTGTGTGTGTGTGTGTGTGTGTGTGTGTGTGTGTGTGTGTGTGTACTCACCTATATGTTGTTGCAGGGGTTATGTCACAGCTCCTGGCCCCGCCTCTTCACTGGTCGCTACTAAGTCCACTCTCTCCCTGCTCCATGAGCTTTATCGTACTTCTTCTTAAAGCTATGTATGGATCCTGCCTCCACTACGTCACTCTCCAGACTGTTCCACTTCCTGACAACTCTGTGACTGAAGAAATACTTCCTAACATCCCTGTGACTCATCTGAGTTTTCAACTTCCAGTTGTGTCCCCTTGTTGCTGTGTCCCATGTGTGTATACTCACCTATTTGTGGTTGCAGGTGTCGAGTCATAGCTCCTGGCCCCTGTGCGTGTGTGTGCGTGTGAGTGACCGGAACCAAGGCAGCATCATTTGTATACACCAACAGCCCCAATTTCCAGCCCATTTCCGGAGGGTCTTTCCCTCCCCTCCCAACACCTCAACCCCTGCCCCCTCCAATGACCCAACCTCCCTCCCACCAACACCCTCCCCTCTCCTCACTGACTTAACGAGGCCTCGTCTGACCTCAGATTGACCTCAGCTGAGACTAACATCCACTGCTTTATATATATATATATATATATATATATATATATATATATATATATATATATATATATATATATATATATATATATATATTGTATATATACACAACTGGTCAGGACTGTAAATGATTGTATGAGGGTAGGTAGTAGTGACACTTACCGACACTGTCCCACCCCTGCAGTGGTCTTGCCAGTGTGAGAGTGGTTAGTAGCGGTACTTCCCAACACTGTGCCACCCCGGCAGTGACTCTTGGCATCACTCTCAGTGCCGTACTCAGGGCCAGAGATAACAGCCCTTTAACTATGTAGATTGGATCGTTTAATTGTACTGCTGGAAATTTGTGTATTTTAAATTAATGCTGAATGCTGTGTTCTCTCTCTATCTCTCTCTCTCTCTCTCTCTCTCCCTCTCTTTCTCTAGAGTTTTGTTAGCTCCCTTTTTAGCTATAGAATCTTGAGTGTGTGTGTGTGTGTGTGTGTGTGTGTGTGTATGCGTGGTTTACGAGAGTGGGGGGAAGTGTGTGAGAGAGGGTGTGGACAAATGCCAAGAGACATCACTTACTGGCACTGTCGCACACCAGAGTGCCTGCTATCACTCTCAGTGCCACACTCACACAGAGTGCCTGCTGCTATCACTCTCAGTGCCACACTCACACAGAGTGCCTGTTGTTATCATTCCCAGTGCAACACACACACATAGTGCCTGCTACCATCACTCAGTGCCACACAGAGTGCCTGCTGCCATCACTCAGTGCCAGACACAGAGTGCCTGCTGTCATTACTCAGTGTCACACAGAGTGCCTGCTGCCATCACTCAATGCCACACACAGAGTGCTTGCTGCCATCACTCAGTGCCACACACAGAGTGACTGCTGCCATCACTCAGTGCCACACACACACACACATACAGAAGACTGCCTCTTTAAGCAAGGAGACTGATTCATAGAACTGTTCAGTCACGAAACCAAATATTTTGAATGTGAACTAGTCTCTCTCTGTCGCTGTCTGTCTGTCTCTCTCTCTCTGACGAGTCAGATACAGCTTCGTCTGAGGATCTGACGTCTAATTTCTTATGTACATCAACTCTAACATCCAGCAGACCTGATGCCTGCTGCTGCCTGAGTCTGCTCAGGCTACACACACAAAGTGTGGGACAAGACTGCAGGTCCTGGATAAGGAGACACGTCTCTGTCTTCTCCTTGACTGTTGACTATACCCAGACTTCTGCTGACACCATCACATAAGACTGGCACCATCACATAAGACTGGCACCATCACATAAGACTGGCACCATCACATAAGACTGGCACCATCACATAAGACTGGCACCATCACATAAGACTGACACCATCACATAAGACTGGCACCATCACATAAGACTGGCACCATCACATAAGAATGGCACCATCTGCTGACACCATCACATAAGACTGGCACCATCACATAAGACTGGCACCATCACATAAGACTGGCACCATCACATAAGACTGGCACCATCACATAAGAATGGCACCATCTGCTGACACCATCACATAAGACTGGCACCATCACATAAGACTGGCACCATCACATAAGACTGGCACCATCACATAAGACTGGCACCATCACATAAGAATGGCACCATCTTCTGACACCATCACATAAGACTGGCACCATCTGCTGACACCATCACATAAGACTGGCACCATCTGCTGACACTATCACATAAGAATGGCACCATCTGCTGACACTATCACATAAGAATGGCACCATCTGCTGACACTATCACATAAGATTGGCACCATCTCAGTGTCGGCACTATTCATTCCTGTAAGTAATTGGACCTTGACTTGTGAACGATGACTTGTGAACGGTGACTTGTGAACGATGACTTGTGAACGGTGACTTGTGAACGATGACTTGTGAACGATGACTTGTGAACGATGACTTGTGAACGATGACTTGTGAACGATGACTTGTGAACGGTGACTTGTGAACGATGACTTGTGAACGATGACTTGTGAACGGTGACTTGTGAACGATGACTTGTGAACGATGACTTGTGAACGATGACTTGTGAACGGTGACTTGTGAACGATGACTTGTGAACGATGACTTGTGAACGGTGACTTGTGAACGATGACTTGTGAACGATGACTTGTGAACGGTGACTTGTGAACGATGACTTGCTTGTGAACGATGACTTGTGAACGATGACTTGTGAACGATGACTTATGAACGATGACTTGTGAACGATGACTTGTGAACGATGACTTGTGAACGATGACTTGTGAACGATGACTTATGAACGATGACTTGTGAACGATGACTTGTGAACGATGACTTGTGAACGATGACTTGTGAACGATGACTTGTGAACGATATGACTTATGAACGATGAGTTGTGAACGATGAGTTGTGAACGATGACTTGTGAACGATGACTTGTGAACGATGACTTGCTTGTGAACGATGACTTGTGAACGATGACTTGTGAACGATGACTTGTGAACGATGACTTGTGAACAATGACTTATGAACGATGAGTTGTGAATGATAACTTGTGTTGCTGCCAAGTGTTAGAACGTTCGTCTCACAACCAAATGGACCGGGGTTTAATTTCCGGGCTGGGCGAGATGTATTAGCTGCCCCCCTGAGTCACCTGGCAGTAGTAACTAGGTACCTGGGTCTTAGTCTACTGCCTCTGAGTCACCTGGCAGTAGTAACTAGGTACCTGGGTCTTAGTCTACTGCCTCTGAGTCACTTGGCATTAGTAACTAGGTACATGGGTGTTAGTTGACTGTTGCAGGTGGCATCCTAGGGAAGGTGGCACGATATCTGATACAGTGCTGGGATTTTAAATTGAACTGAGGTAGGTTAACTTCTCTCAGCTTGTAAACAGAGGCAGAATAACTCCTCTCAGCTTGTAAACAGAGGCAGAATAACTCCTCTCAGCTTGTAAACAGAGGCAGAATAACTCCTTTCAGCTTGTAAACAGAGGCAGAATAACTCCTCTTAGCTTGTAAACAGAGGCCGAATAACTCCTCTCAGCTTGTAAACAGAGGCAGAATAACTCCTCTCAGCTTGTAAACAGAGGCAGAATAACTCCTCTCAGCTTGTAAACAGAGGCAGAATAACTCCTCTCAGCTTGTAAACAGAGGCAGAATAACTCCTCTCAGCTTGTAAACAGAGGCAGAATAACTCCTCTCAGCTTGTAAACAGAGGCAGAATAACTCTCTCAGCTTGTAAACAGAGGCAGAATAACTCCCTCAGCTTGTAAACAGAGGCAGAATAACTCCTCTCAGCTTGTAAACAGAGGAGTAACTCCTCTCAGCTTGTAAACAGAGGCAGAATAACTCCCTCAGCTTGTAAACAGAGGCAGAATAACTCCCTCAGCTTGTAAACAGAGGCAGAATAACTCCTCTCAGCTTGTAAACAGAGGCAGAATAACTCCCTCAGCTTGTAAACAGAGGCAGAATAACTCCTCTCAGCTTGTAAACAGAGGCAGAATAACTCTCTCAGCTTGTAAACAGAGGCAGAATAACTCCTCTCAGCTTGTAAAAGAGGCAGAATAACTCCCTCAGCTTGTAAACAGAGGCAGAATAACTCCTCTCAGCTTGTAAACAGAGGCAGAATAACTCCTCTCAGCTTGTAAACAGAGGCAGAATAACTCCTCAGCTTGTAAACAGAGGCAGAATAACTCCTCAGCTTGTAAACAGAGGCAGAATAACTCCCCTCAGCTTGTAAACAGAGGCAGAATAACTCCTCTCAGCTTGTAAACAGGAGGCAGAATAACTCCTCAGCTTGTAAACAGAAGCAGAATAACTCCTCTCAGCTTGTAAACAGAGGCAGAATAACTCCTCTCAGCTTGTAAACAGAGGCAGAATAACTACTCTAGCTTGTAAACAGAAGCAGAATAACTCTCTCAGCTTGTAAACAGAGGCAGAATAACTCCTCTCAGCTTGTAAACAGAGGCAGAATAACTCCTCTCAGCTTGTAAACAGAGGCAGAATAGTTCCTCTCAGCTTGTAAACAGAGGCAGAATAACTCCCCTCAGCTTGTAAACAGAGGCAGAATAACTCCTCTCAGCTTGTAAACAGAAGCAGAATAACTCCTCTCAGCTTGTAAACAGAGGCAGAATAACTCCTCTCAGCTTGTAAACAGAAGCAGAATAACTCCTCTCAGCTTGTAAACAGAGGCAGAATAACTCCCCTCAGCTTGTAAACAGAGGCAGAATAACTCCTCTCAGCTTGTAAACAGAGGCAGAATAACTCCTCTCAGCTTGTAAACAGAGGCAGAATAACTCCTCTCAGCTTGTAAACAGAGGCAGAATAACTCCTCTCAGCTTGTAAACAGAGGCAGAATAACTCCTCTCAGCTTGTAAACAGAGGCAGAATAACTCCTCAGCTTGTAAACAGAGGCAGAATAACTCCTCTCAGCTTGTAAACAGAGGCAGAATAACTCCCCTCAGCTTGTAAACAGAGGCAGAATAACTCCTCTCAGCTTGTAAACAGAGGCAGAATAACTCCTCTCAGCTTGTAAACAGAGGCAGAATAACTCCTCTCAGCTTGTAAACAGAGGCAGAATAACTCCCCTCAGCTTGTAAACAGAGGCAGAATAACTCCTCTCAGCTTGTAAACAGAGGCAGAATAACTCCCCTCAGCTTGTAAACAGAGGCAGAATAACTCCTCTCAGCTTGTAAACAGAGGCAGAATAACTCCTCTCAGCTTGTAAACAGAGGCAGAATAACTCCCTCAGCTTGTAAACAGAGGCAGAATAACTCCTCTCAGCTTGTAAACAGAGGCAGAATAACTCCCTCAGCTTGTAAACAGAGGCAGAATAACTCCTCTCAGCTTGTAAACAGAGGCAGAATAACTTCTCTCAGCTTGTAAACAGAGGCAGAATAATCCTCTCAGCTTGTAAACAGAGGCAGAATAACTCCCTCAGCTTGTAAACAGAGGCAGAATAACTCCTCTCAGCTTGTAAACAGAGGCAGAATAACTCCTCTCAGCTTGTAAACAGAGGCAGAATAACTCCTCTCAGCTTGTAAACAGAGGCAGAATAACTCCTCTCAGCTTGTAAACAGAGGCAGAATAACTCCTCTCAGCTTGTAAACAGAGGCAGAATAACTCCCTCAGCTTGTAAACAGAGGCAGAATAACTCCCCTCAGCTTGTAAACAGAGGCAGAATAACTCTCTCAGCTTGTAAACAGAGGCAGAATAACTCCTCTCAGCTTGTAAACAGAGGCAGAATAACTACTCTCAGCTTGTAAACAAACTGAGGCAAGATAACAACCAATTAAAAAAGTTTTATCACTGACTGAATAATATTCATTAAGAATTAATTACACATTGTTTTATTATCAGTCAAATGTCCTGTTAAGAATTAATGGCCGTAATTAAAATTTAATTAAGAGTTCCCATAAATGATAATTGACTCGACATTAACAATAATAATTTATTTAGTATTATTTTTAAAGGTTCTGTATGTGATGAGTTTCAGGTCGATGGTGTGTGCGCTAGTAAAGTAATTATGAAGGTAATTGCGGGATTGTTGTTTGTAATTCTCTCTGTCTCCCTTTGACCCTTATTGTTATTATTGTTGGGGTAGTAGAAATGGTGGTAATGGTGATGGTGGTAGAGGTGGTGGCAACAGTGGTGGTGGTGGTGGTGGTGGTAGAGGTGGTGGTGGTAGCAGTGGCGGTGGTGGTGGTAGTAGTGGTGGTGGTGGTAGAGGTGGTGGTGGTAGCAGTGGTGGTGGTGGTGGTAGTGGTGGTAGTAATGGTGGTGGTGGTAGTGGTGGTGGTAGTTGTAGTGGGGGTGGTAGTGGTGGTGGTGGTAGTAGTGGTGGTGGTGGTAGTAGTGGTGGTGGTGGTAGTGGTGGTGGTAGTAATGGTGGTGGTGGTAGTAGTGGTGGTGGTGGTGGTGGTGGTAGTAGTAGTGGTGGTGGTAGTGGTGGTAGTAATGGTGATAGTAATGGTGGTAGTAATGGTGGTAGTGGTAGGTGGTAGTAATGGTGGTAGTAATGGTGGTAGTAATGGTGGTAGTGGTGGTGGAGGTAGTAGTGGTGGTGGTGGTAGTAGTGGTGGTGGTGGTAGTAGTAATAGAGGTGGTAGTGGTAGAAGTAATGGTGTTAGTGGTAGTAGTAGTAGTGGTGGTGGTAGTAATGGTGGTAGTAATGGTGGTAGTAATGGTGGTAGTGGTGGTAGTGGTGGTGGTGGTAGTAGTGGTGGTGGCAGTGGTAGAAGTAATGGTGTTAGTGGTAGTAGTAGTAGTGGTGGTGGTAGTGGTTGTGGTGTTGGTGGTGGTGGTGAGAAAAGAGGGTGGCAGTGAGGGTGTCAGATCCATGTGTATACCATGATGGCACCATTATTCTCCATCATATTGCAGTCACTGCCTGCCAGTGCTATTTCTCTTATCTGTCCCCACCCGCCCCCACCCACACCCTCAACCACCCACCCACACACTCAACCACCCATCCACACCCTCAACCACCCACCCACACCCTCAACCACCCACCCACACCCTCAACCACCCATCCACACCCTCAACCACCCATCCACACCCTCAACCACCCATCCACACCCTCAACCACCCACCACACCTCAACCACCCATCCACCTCAACCACCCACCCACACCCTCAACCACCCACCCCACCCACCACACCCTCAACCACCCACCATCCACCACCCTCACCCACCCTCACACCCACCACCCTCAACCACCCACCCACACCCTCAACCACCCACCCACACCCTCAACCACCCACCCACACCCTCAACCACCCACCCACACCCTCAACCACCCACCACACCCTCAACCACCACCACACCTCAACCACCCACCCACACCCTCAACCACCCACCACCCTCAACCACCCACCCACCTCAACCACCACCACACCTCAACCACCACCCACACCCTCAACCACCCACCCACACCCTCAACCACCCACCCACACCCTCAACCACCCACCCACACCCTCAACCACCCACCACACCCTCAACCACCCACCCACACCCTCAACCACCCACCCACACCCTCAACCACCCACCCACACCCTCAACCACCCACCCACACCCTCAACCACCCACCCACACCCTAACACACCCACACCTCACCCACCCACACCCTCAACCACCCACCCACACCCTCAACCACCCCCACACCCTCAACCACCCACCCACACCCTCAACCACCCACCCACACCCTCAACCACCCACCCACACCCTCAACCACCCACCACCCTCAACCACCCACCCACCCTCAACCACCCACCCACACCCTCAACCACCCACCCACACCCTCAACCACCCACCCACACCCTCAACCACCCACCCACACCCTCAACCACCACCCACACCCTCAACCACCACCACCCAACACCCACCCACACCCTCAACCACCCACCCACACCCTCAACCACCCACCCACACCCTCAACCACCCACCCACACCCTCAACCACCCACCCACACCCTCAACCACCCACCCACACCCTCAACCACCCACCCACACCCTCAACCACCCACCCACACCCTCAACCACCCACCCACACCCTCAACCACCCACCCACACCCTCAACCACCCACCCACACCCTCAACCACCCACCCACACCCTCAACCACCCACCCACACCCTCAACCACCCACCCACACCCTCAACCACCCACCCACACCCTCAACCACCCACCCACACCCTCAACCACCCACCCACACCCTCAACCACCCACCCACACCCTCAACCACCCACCCACACCCTCAACCACCCACCCACACCCTCAACCACCCACCCACACCCTCAACCACCCACCCACACCCTCAACCACCCACCCACACCCTCAACCACCCACCCACACCCTCAACCACCCACCCACACCTCAACCACCCACCCACACCCTCAACCACCCACCCACACCCTCAACCACCCACCCACACCCTCAACCACCCACCCACACCCTCAACCACCCACCCACACCCTCAACCACCCACCCACACCCTCAACCACCCACCCACACCTCAACCACCCACCACACCCTCAACCACCCACCACACCCTCAACCACCCACCCACACCTCAACCACCCACCACACCCTCAACCACCCACCACACCCTCAACCACCACCACACCCTCAACCACCCCACCTCAACCACCACCCCCTCCAACCACCCACCACACCTCAACCACCACCCACACCTCAACCACCCACCCACACCCTCAACCACCCACCCACACCTCAACCACCCACCCAACCCTCAACCACCCACCCACACCTCAACCACCACCACACCTCAACCACCACCACACCTACTTCAACTCATTTTATTCGACTTTTCCTTATTTTCTTTGTGTGTGTGTGTGTGTGTGTGTGTGTGTGTGTGTGTGTGTGTGTGTGTGTGTGTGTGTGTGTGTGTGTGTGTGTGTGTGGTGTGTGTGTGTGTGTGTGGGGTTGTGTGTGTGGTGTGTGTGTGTGTGTGTGTGTGTGTGTGTGTGTGTGTGTGTGTGTGTGTGTGTGTGTGGTGTGTGTGTGTGTGTGTGTGTGTGTGTGTGTGTGTGTGTGTGTGTGTGTGTGTGTGTGTGTGTGTGTGTGTGTTGTGTGTGTGTGTGTGGTGTGTGTGTGTGTGTGTGTGTGTGTGTGTGTGTGTGTGTTAGAGAGAGAGATAGAGAGATAGCGCTAAGTTTAAAGTTAAATCAGGCATATCAGTGGTATGTGCAACATTCCTGGAGATTTATGAGTGAATGTTGAAGAAGTTACTAAGAGAGTGAATGTAGAGGCAGTGTGGTGGTGAACACGACACTAGCGACACCACGACACTAGCGACACCACGACACTAGCGACACCACGACACTAGCGACACCACGACACTAGCGACACCACGACACTAGAGACACCACGACATTAGCGACACCACGACACTAGAGACACCACGACATTAGCGACACCACGACATTAGCGACACCACGACACTAGAGACACCACGACATTAGCGACACCACGACACTAGCGACACCACGACATTAGCGACACCACGACACTAGAGACACCACGACATTAGCGACACCACGACACTAGCGACACCACGACACTAGAGACACCACGACACTAGCGACACCACGACACTAGCGACACCACGACACTAGCGACACCACGACACTAGCGACACCACGACATTAGCGACACCACGACACTAGAGACACCACGACACTAGCGACACCACGACACTAGCGACACCACGACACTAGCGACACCATAACACAGAGGACACCACGACACTAGCGACACCACGACACTAGCGACACCACGACGCTAGTGACACCATAACACAGAGGACACCACGACACTAGCGACACCATAACACAGAGGACACCACGACACTAGCGACACCACGACGCTAGCGACACCATAACACAGAGGACACCACGACACTAGCGACACCACACTAGCGACACCACGACACTAGCGACACCACGACACTAGCGACACCACGACACTAGCGACACCACGACACTAGCGACACCACGACACTAGCGACACCATAACACAGAGGACACCACGACACTAGAGACACCACGACACTAGCGACACCACGACACTAGCGACACCACGACACTAGCAACACCACGACACTAGCAACACCACGACGCTACCGACACCACGACACTAGCAACACCACGACACTAGCGACACCACGACACTAGCGACACCACGACACTAGCAACACCACGACACTAGCGACACCACGACACTAGCGACACCACGACACTAGCTACACGACGACACTAGCGACACCATAACACAGAGGACACCACGACACTAGCGACACCACGACACTAGCGACACCACGACACTAGCGACACCATAACACAGAGGACACCACGACACTAGAGACACCACGACACTAGCGACACCACGACACTAGCAACACCACGACACTAGCAACACCACGACGCTACCGACACCACGACACTAGCAACACCACGACACTAGCGACACCACGACACTAGCGACACCACGACACTAGCGACACCACGATAACAAATTCCACTCTAGACAGCATACTCCACCAATATTTAAAACTCTAAAACTACTCATTGTAGAAAATATTCATACCTATTCTTGTGCCTATTTCATACATAAAACTCTACATGCTAATATCAACCCTCCGCTCAAAATTCTCCTCAACAACTTTAATAGGTCCCACGACCACGACACAAGACACAGATCACTTTTTGACATACCCCGAGTCCATACCAACCAATGTAAAAATTCTATGCACATAAAGGGCGCCAGAATCTGGAATTCATTACCTGTAAATATTAAGTTAACCTTGTCTGAAAATCAGTTGAAGACTCTTCTCAAAAATCACCTACTCACACTATACTAAATACTCATACTGTAACCTACTTTCAAGAATGCTCGATGTATTTTCATTAAGATTATCTCAATTTTATATTACCATCCTCCTAAGCACTTGTTACAGTTTAATATCATCATATTGTCATTTTAACAGTATGATATCATCATATTGTAATTTGAAATAAAATATATAACTAGAATTAACTCAATCTATTTCTCTAGTATTATGTACATAGTTTATAAGTCATTATATTAAACTGCCCCTAATGCCATGGCATGCCAGTGGCTCTCCTGGCATTTCAGTTTTATAATTGTTACTACCAATATCTATGTAAACTTGCAAAGAAATAAAATTTACTTTACTTTACTTACTTTACTTTACTAATAGTAGCAGTAATAGCGGTAGCAATAGTACTAACAGTAGCAGTTGTAGTAGTAATAGTATTAGTAGTATAATAGTAATAGCAGTAGTTAACTTTCCATCTACAAGTTTTGATTAAGACATATATTTTACAGGTGTAGTTTTGTCAGGTGACTCGACCCCCAACAACCTCATCTAAGAGAGCACAACAGCGCCAAGAAAGCTAGGCGAGTACAACTATGTAAATATTCCTTCTTGAGTACATCTAGGTGAGTACACACACACACACACACACCGGTCAATACAGCGTCCCATGGCTCATTATTAACCATGATGGTAAACTTCCTAACGTTAAAGCCATTACGCATTCTAAATCTCATTAACCCGGCAGTATTAACCCGGAAATCTAATATACAGAGCTGGAACGACTCCCATTGTGGGAGTCAAATATTGTGAACAACAACACGAACTGCACTCAGTAATCCCACTTAACTGACCTGACTCTTAAGGTACCTGTGTAGCGTTGGTAGTGTAGGTACCCATGTAGTGTAGGTACCCGTGTAGTGTAGGTACCCGTGTAGTGTAGGTACCCGTGTAGTGTAGGTACCCGTGTAGTGTAGGTAGTGTAGGTACCCGTGTAGTGTAGGTAGTGTAGGTACCCGTGTAGTGTAGGTACCCGTGTAGTGTAGGTACCCGTGTAGTGTAGGTACGTGTAGGTAGTGTAGGTACCCGTGTAGTGTAGGTAGTGTAGGTAGTGTAGGTACCCGTGTAGTGTAGGTAGTGTAGGTAGTGTAGGTACCCGTGTAGTGTAGGTACCCGTGTAGTGTAGGTAGTGTAGGTACCCGTGTAGTGTAGGTAGTGTAGGTACCCATGTAGTGTAGGTACCCGTGTAGTGTACGTAGTGTAGGTACCCGTGTAGTGTAGTTACCTGTGTAGTGTACGTAGTGTAGGTACCCGTGTAGTGTAGGTACCTGTGTAGTGCAGGTACCTGTGTAGTGCAGGTACCTGTGTAGTGAAGGTACCTGTGTAGTGAAGGTACCTGTGTAGCGTTCGTAGTGTAGGTACCCGTGTAGTTTAGGTAGAGTAGGTACCAGTGTAGTGTAGGTAGTTTAGGTACCAGTGTAGTGTAGGTACCCGTGTAGTGTACGTAGTGTAGGTACCCGTGTAGTGTAGGTACCTGTGTAGTACAGGTACCTGTGCAGTGAAGGTACCTGTGTAGTGCAGGTACCTGTGTAGTGTATGTACCTATGTAGTGCAGGTACCTGTGTAGTGAAGGTACCTGTGTAGTGCAGGTACCTGTGTAGTGCAGGTACCTGTGTAGTGTATGTACCTATGTAGTGCAGGTACCTGTGTAGTGAAGGTACCTGTGTAGTGCAGGTACCTGTGTAGTGTAGGTACCTGTGTAGTGCAAGTACCTGTGTAGTGCAGGTACCTGTGTATTGCAGGTACCTGTGTAGTTACATCATAACATCACCTAGCCAGTCTACCTTAGACCTGCTGGTCATGTTCACCTACTATTAAATAGGTTCCTGGGCCTTACCCCTAGTGTTCACCTACCTCCTCCTCCCACTCCCCCTTCACCCCTTCCGGGCAGTAACATATTTCGCTAAAAATAGCATCCCACCCCACACAACCCCCCACCCCACACTAAACACCCCACCCCACACTAAACACCCCACACCCCTCCTTAAAAACCTTTATAGCCACAAAATATGAAAATAAACATTTTATAAATCCCCCCAAAAAACGTAAAATTTCCCTGCGATATTAATTCTTTAAACACAAATAATTAAACTTCAGAGCATCAAGAAAATAATGAAAAAAAGCCAAGAAAATAGTGTCATATAATTTCCAATAATTACCAGAAGCAGATCAATAAATCACCTCACGGGGAAGCTTAAATCCCAATAATCTCCCTGGCAAAGCTTTATTCCCAATAATCTCCCTGGCAAAGCTTTATTCCCAATAATCTCCCTGGCATGGTTTTATTCCCAGTAATCTCCCTGGCAAAGCTTTATTCCCAATAATCTCCCTGGCAAAGCTTTATTCCCAATAATCTCCCTGGCATGACTTTACTCCCAATAATCTCCCTGGTAAAGCTTTATTCCCAATAATCTCCCTGACACGGCTTTATTCCCAATAATCTCCCTGGTAAGGCTTTATTCCCAATAATCTCCCTGGCAAAGCTTTATTCCCAGCAATCTCCCTGGCAAAGCTTTATTCCCAATAATCTCCCTGGCAAAGCTTTATTCCCAGTAATCTCCCTGGCAAAGCTTTAATCCCAATAATCTCCCTGACAAAGATTTATTCCCAATAATCTCCCTGGCAAGCTGTAATCCCAATAATCTCCCTGGCAAACTGTAATCCCAATAATTTCCCTTTTAGGCTGTAATCCCAATAATTTCCCTTTTAGGCTGTAATCCCAACATGTATCAAGTAATTCCTTATCAAAAAACAAATAAATGGTCTCCCTCTCCCTTCTGTCTCTCACGCACCCAGCAAAGCTAGGTGTTGTACCCGTCATCCGAGGACATATTAAACTATTGTAAAAGTATCTTAAATATATTTAGTTGGGTTAGGCTAAATTAAATTACGTTTGTTATAACAAGGTTAGGTAAGTTTTCTAAGTTTCTTTTGGTTCAAAATTAATTTTTTTTACATCAACATAATTGAAAAAATATATATCTTTAAACGTATAAAAGAAAATTTTAGAAAGGACTTAATTTTAGATGAGTTCTTGCTAATTGACCAGTTTTACCCAATCGGCACGACATATATATATATATATATATATATATATATATATATATATATATATATATATATATATATATATATATAATCAGTACTAAAGTAATAGTAGAAGTAATAGTAATGGTGGTAGTACTAGTAGCAGTACCCCAACCCATTTTCAGTGGGTAGCATTTAAAAATAGGTTGGGCAAATATTTTTGTTAGTGGGTTTGAGTGGGTTTGAGAAGGACCTGCCTAGTATGAGCCAGCCAGGTCTTCTGCAGTGCTCCTTCTTTCTTACGACGTTCTTTAACCTCACATTTTGTCGACAATTCTACCATTATTAATAATTTCCTACTGATAAATGATTTACACACACACAGAGTTACACACTCACACACACACACACAGAGTTACACAAGGAGGTAGACCATTTACCTTCATAAAAGGTCAACCATTTGCCTGAGAAAAAAGGCGAGGTCTGGCCAGGTCCCAAACCCTCCCGGCCACCACAAGTACACACAAACGTTTATCTACAACGTTGCTGTTGTTGTCGTGTCTTGTTTGTGTGATTTTTGTGGACTGTGTGTGTGTGTGTGTGTGTGTGTGTGTGTGTGTGTGTGTGTGTGTGTGTGTGTGTGTTTTCTATTAATCTTGCTTGACGAACAGTTTCGTTAGTACAGCTGATGTGATAAGTGGTTTTGAAAACCGACAAGTTTAAGAATTGAGACACTTATGCAACATATGGGAATCTTTATTGAAGAAACGTTTCGCCAAACAGTGGCTTCATCAGTCCAATACAAAGAAGGAAGGTATAAGGAGACGAGGAGTTTGAGGGAATCAGTCCCTCGGCCTGGAGTTGATGTGTTCAGTCCATCACTCTTGTAGGAAATACATCATTTATCACATCTGTCAGACACTGCAACATCATGGGATCTTGATACAAAGAATTCTTCAACACTTGTCCAACCTTTGGACGAAGACCTACTTACACTAGTGGATGGTACCACTGTGACCCCGCCTCCTCCTGCTTCCACTCACCTGACTACACTATATAAGCCACTTCTCTGGCCCTATCCTGTACTTCCTACAAGAGTGATGGACTAAACACATCAATTCCAGGCCGAGGGACTGATTACCTCAAACTCCTTCTCTCCTTATACCTTCCTGCTTCGTATTGGACTGATGAAGCCACTGTGTGGCGAAGCGTTTCTTCCATAAAGATTCACATATGTTGCATAAGTGTCTCAATTCTTCAACTACAGCTGATGCTGTTAATACAGCTGATGCTGTTACTACAGCTGATGCTGTTAATACAACTGATGCTGTTAATACAGCTGATGCTGTTAATACAACTGATGCTGTTACTACAACTGATGCTGTTAATACAACTGATGCTGTTAATACAACTGATGCTGTTAATACAACTGATGCTGTTAATACAGCTGATGCTGTTAATACAACTGATGCTGTTAATACAACTGATGCTGTTAATACAGCTGATGCTGTTAATACAGCTGATGCTGTTAATACAACTGATGCTGTTAATACAGCTGATGCTGTTAATACAGCTGATGCTGTTAATACAACTGATGCTGTTAATACAACTGATGCTGTTAATACAACTGATGCTGTTACTACAACTGATGCTGTTATTACAACTGATGCTGTTAATACAACTGATGCTGTTAATACAGCTGATGCTGTTAATACAGCTGATGCTGTTAATACAACTGATGCTGTTAATACAACTGATGCTGTTAATACAGCTGATGCTGTTAATACAGTTGATGCTGTTAATACAACTGATGCTGTTAATACAGCTGATGCTGTTAATACAACTGATGCTGTTAATACAACTGATGCTGTTAATACAACTGATGCTGTTACTACAACTGATGCTGTTACTACAACTGATGCTGTTAATACAGCTGATGCTGTTAATACAACTGATGCTGTTAATACAGCTGATGCTGTTAATACAACTGATGCTGTTAATACAGCTGATGCTGTTAATACAACTGATGCTGTTAATACAACTGATGCTGTTAATACAACTGATGCTGTTAATACAACTGATGCTGTTAATACAACTGATGCTGTTAATACAGCTGATGCTGTTACTACAACTGATGCTGTTAATACAACTGATGCTGTTAATACAGCTGATGCTGTTAATACAACTGATGCTGTTAATACAGCTGATGCTGTTAATACAGCTGATGCTGTTAATACAACTGATGCTGTTAATAAAATTGATGCTGTTACTACAACTGATGCTGTTAATACAACTGATGCTGTTAATACAACTGATGCTGTTACTACAACTGATGCTGTTAATACAGCTGATGCTGTTACTACAACTGATGCTGTTACTACAACTGATGCTGTTACTACAACTGATGCTGTTACTACAGCTGATGCTGTTAATACAGCTGATGCTGTTTACTCCACCTTACGAACCAAATATAACCAAAATAGAAATGCCTGTTATTCACTTCTGAGTTATATTTCGACCTGCACCGGCCAAGGATTTTTATCAGTATAAAATGTTCCATGACAGGGAACACGTACAACTGAAAACACTCTCTCTCTCTCTCTCTCTCTCTCTGTCTCTGTCTCTCTCTCTCCTCTCTCTCTCTCTCTCTCTCTCTCTCTCTCTCTCTCTCTCTCTCTGTATGCTTCTGACAGTTTATTTAACGGGCTGGAGTAGTTAAAATGACATTTTTGTTTACTCCTGCGCAGTACAGCACAGGAGACGTGGCGTCGTCACAGGTGCCTTCAGCACAGGAGACGTGGCGTCGTCCCAGGTGCCTTCAGCACAGGAGACGTGGCGTCGTCACAGGTGCCTTCAGCACAGGAGACGTGGCGTCGTCACAGGTGCCTTCAGCACAGGAGACGTGGCGTCGTCACAGGTGCCTTTGGTCGTGATGAATTAAACACATGTGCAACATTTGGGTATTTGTATTTGTAGACGTTTCGCCAACCAGTGGCTTTATCAATACAAGAACATAATGTGAAAATTATATATACAAAAGATGAGGTAATCAGTCGCTCAGCCTTGGAGATTGGCGCCAAGCTCCATGACTGTCCTAAAGCCACTGGAGGGCGAAACGTCTACGATAAAGACACCCGATGTTGCACATATGTCTAATTTTTCATCTTGTCGGTATTGTATACCATTTACGTATGCCTTTAGTCGTACCTGCAGGTGCAGGGGACGACAAATGCGTGGCAGGCGAGCATGAAGAAGTGTGCCACCGTCACGCGTCGTCTGAGCATGCAGGAGCATGGCCATACTAATGCACATTACTCTTAGGGAGTGTTGCAGCATCCACAGTCATCTTGATCTCTCCACAGGACAGATAGCAGCATATACCATCCTCATCTTTCGTAAGGTCAACATGGATGCCTCACGACATCGTAATATAACGAGTGTAAACAAATCACGGAAGGTGGTTTGTTTATGGCTCTGGTAGTTGTGACTTTGTAGCTGTTGTGGCTGTTGTCACTGTTGTGGCTGTATTGTCGTGGCTGTTGTTACTGTTGTGGCTGTTGATACTGTTGTGGCTGTTGATGCTGTTGTGGCTGTTGATACTGTTGTGGCTGTTGATACTGTTGTGGCTGTTGATACTGTTGTGGCTGTTGACACTGTTGTGGCTGCCTACTACTGTAGACCACTGCCGTAGTCTACAGTATTCCATGCGAGGTGAGGCAGCAAGGTTGGGGAGACAAGGGATGACTTTCAGTCTTGCCGTCAAGAAGACAACATGCGCGGATGCATGACCTGCTAGAAGTGCATGTTGTTAGCAGGTTACACTTCCACGCCATGAACTGGGAAGCAGCGCAGCGACTGTTTCAGGACACAAGCACACGGAGGATCCTCTAGCTGGCCACCATTCATCTTACTGGGATCACTGAGCACAACAGTGGAAGGTACAGACTGGATGCACCCATTTCTCACATCATCCACAAATCTTTTATTAAAAATGTCACCCAGCCCTGGCCCTGCACCTCACCCCATTGACCTCGCTTCTTTGCCTAGGTCAGATGACCAATAGTATCGGCTGTGGGTCGTCATATGACTAAGACTCAAGTCAGGAAACATTTGTCCTGTTTCCTGACAAACCTTACCTAACTTTACCTCATCCCTTGAACTTTTCCTTTACCCCGTCTTTGACCTTAACTGAGCTTGACCTCAGGCTACTCGTTTGATCCATGTATACTTGAAAGACTCCAGTTCTGAACGACACCTTGTAGCAGTAACAAAAATTTCCCCTGCAACATAGTGTCTTCGTATTCTTAATATACCATCTGCGACAGTTACCACTGTCTGAACAAGATACAAAAGTTCCCCCTCCCTCCTCCATACTACCAGCTGCCACAGAAAACTGTACTTGTGGATATTACCGACAGCGATGACCTCCCCGGCAAATCTACTCAAGAGCTTAAATGGAGAACCTCGGTAGACCTACTTAGAGCTTGAGTGGAAAGTTCCTGGAGAACAAGACTGTAGAGTCTCAGAACTCCTTAGAGCAAGACTGATGGATCCCAGGAGACCTACCCAGAGCAAGACTGGAGGGTTCCAAGAGGCACTGGAGGGTCCCAGAGCAAGACTGGAGGGTCCCAGGAGACCTACCCAGAGCAAGACTGGAGGGTCCCAGGAGATCTACTCAAAGTAAGACTTGACAGTTCTGAAGGATCAAAGACTACAGCCTCCACACACACACACACACACACACACACACACACACATAGTCTGGAAAGTGACGTAGTGGAGGCAGGAACCATACATAGTTTTAAGACGAGGTTTGATAAAGTTCATGGAGCAGGGAGAGAGGACCTAGTAGCGACAAGTGAAGAGGCGGGGCCAGAAGCTATGAATCGACCCCTGCAACCAGAATTAGGTAAGCACGCCAAAATAACCCTTAATAAGTGCTTGGTTATGTCTTTGAAGACTAGCGCCTCCCTAAGGAGCGAGGTGGGTAGTAGAGCGTGGAGTAGCAGTTGTGGGTAGTAGAGAGTGGAGTAGCAGTTGTGGGTAGTAGAGAGTGGAGTAGCAGTTGTGGGGCTTACCAGAAGATATCCGAAACACGGCTGGAACCAGTGTAGAAGCCTTCAAGAGGAAACTGGACAAGTATCTTCACCGGGTGCCAGATCAACCAGGCTGTGATGGATATGTGGGGCAGCGGGCATCCAGCAGCAACAGCCTGGTTGACCAGGCAAGCACCAGACGAGCCTGGCCCATGGCCGGGCTCAGAGAGTAGATAAACTCTCGAAACTCTTCAAAGGTATAAGGTAAAGGTGGGGCCACCTTCATGGAGAACCACATCCCTAGTTAAATGGCCAGTTACCTCTGACATTTATAGTTAAATGGCCAGTTACCTCTGACATCCCTAGTTAAATGGCCAGTTACCTCTGACATTCATAGTTAAATGGCCAGTTACCTCTGACATCCCTAGTTAAATGACCAGTTACCTCTGACATTCATAGTTAAATGGCTAGTTACCTCTGACATCCCTAGTTAAATGGCCAGTTACCTCTGACATTCATAGTTAAATGGCCAGTTACCTTTGACATCCCTAGTTAAATGGCCAGTTACCTCTGACATCCCTAGTTAAATGGCCAGTTACCTCTGACATCCCTAGTTAAATGGCCAGTTACCTCTGAGAGAGAGTGTGTTTGAGAGAGAGAGAGAGAGAGAGAGAGAGAGAGAGAGAGAGAGAGAGAGAGAGAGAGAGAGAGAGAGAAGATATGGGACATCTGGGAGAATGTGTTCCACACAGTTGCATTAAAGGCCATCAGAGGGGAGAGAGGCCACACACATTATGACCCTTGCCTCGCACCACCATAAGGACCAGTCTTGCCCACAATGGTCACTAAAGTGACCTTTTTGTACTAAGTGGATGTTTACACGTTGTCTACCTTCCTCTTAAGTGTTTATAAGACATATTATAACACGTTGTTGTCGTCGTTGTGGTTGTTGTCTTTATGGTTCTAGTTATAGTTGTGGTTGTAGTTATATTTGTGGTTGTTACAGCTGTGGTTGTTATAGTTGTGGTTGTTATAGTTGTGGTTGTTATAGTTGTAGTTGTTGGTACAACAAACATCAATGTGTTCCCCCACGTCTCTTCACCTTAGTCTCTCTCCAACACCAGCACAGAGTCTCTTCCCTCCACCACTCCCTCCATCACTCACTCCAACACTCCAATAATCCCACAGGATGGAGGTGCCACTGATAACGATAGATAACCTCCATTAATAACAACCTCCAGCCTCCATTTACCTCCTCCATCAACCTCCTCCTCCTCATAACCTCAGGGAAATTGGCCATTACAGGAGACTGTATAATATGGTCCATGAGCCAAGGGTGTTTAAGGATCAATATGGCCACATCAGGGCCAGTTCTGGCCACACCAGGGGCAGTTCTGGCCACACAAGGTCTACTTGCATTACTACTACCACCATCTTGACCACCACCAACACACCTACAACCACAATCACCAACACACCTACAACCACAATCACCAACACACCTACAACCACAATCACCAACACACCTACAACCACAATCACCAACACACCTACAACCACAATCACCAACACACCTACAACCACAATCACCAACCACCTACAACCACAATCACCACACACCACATCCACAATCACCAACACACCTACAACCACAATCACCAACACACCTACAACCACAATCACCAACACACCTACAACCACAATCACCAACACACCTACAACAACAATCACCAACACACCTACAACCACAATCACCAACACACCTACAACCACAATCACCAACACACCTACAACCACAATCACCAACACACCTCAACCACAATCACCAACCACCTACACCACAATCACCAACACACTACACAACCACCAACACACCTACAACCACAATCACCAACACACCTACAACCACCACCAACACACCTACAACCACAATCACCAACACACCTACAACCACCACCAACACACCTACAACCACAATCACCAACACACCTACAACCACAATCACCAACACACCTACAACCACTACCAACACACACCACAATCACCAACATACCTACAACCACCACCAACACACCTACAACCACAATCACCAACACACCTACAACCACCATCAACACACCTACAACCACCACCAACACACCTACAACCACAATCACCAACACACCTACAATCACCACCAACACACCAACAACCACAATCACCAACACACACACACACACACACGCACACACACAGAAACACACACACACGGGGCCAGGAGCTATGAATCGACCCCTGCAACCACAAATAGGTGAGTACACACACACACACACACACAGATGGATCACATTCCTTTAACTTTTAAAAAATAGTTTCGGATAGTGTCCCCTCGTGAGCGATTCATCTGCCAACTGCAGAATAAAAGAGGAATAGTCGCCAAAGTATTGCAATAGTTTGCAGAATTTTTGGCTGCAAGAAAAATGGGAACAGTGATAAGAGGACAAGTGTCTTCTTGGTGCACACACACACACACAAGGCCAGGAGCTGTGAATCGACCCCTGCAACCACATATAGGTGAGTACACACACGCACAGCCACCAAGACTGGAGACAGAGTTTTATCTTTGTATATAAAGTAATTTATATGCATCAATATGATCTGGGCGAGAGAAATAGATAGATAGATAGATAGAAAGAGAGAGAGAGAGAGAGAGAGAGAGAGAGAGAGAGAGAGAGAGAGAGAGAGAGAGAGAGAGAGAGAGGAGAGAGAGAACTAGACTTACGTATCAGACTGACAGCTTGCAGATAGCTTTTAAAACTTGAGCAATAAAGAATTTGGTGTAGACCGCCGAGGTGTGATGCAATGAGAGTTTTGTAGAGTGAAAACTTGCCAGGGTGATGCTGCTCTCTCACCTAGCACTCACCTAGCACTCAGCACCTAGCACTCAGAGCACCTAGCACTCAGCACCTAGCACTCAGCACCACCTAGCACCCAGCCTCAGCTACCTCAGCACTCACCAAGCACTCACTCAGCACTCACCTAGCATTCACCCAGCACTCACCTAGACCAGCCTCATCAGCACTCACAACACTACCAGCTCACCTAGTATTCACCTCCAAGTATTCACTGCTCCAGCACTCAATCATACCTGACAGCAAGGGTCTCCCCATTCCCTCTCTCTCTCACCATGTATTCACTCCTCCAAGTATATACACACTGCTGCTCTCAGGGTATACACATCAAGAGAGAGATATACCTCTGACAGGCATATATGGTATACTATCAACCCAGCCACCGTACGTCTCCACCCAGCAACGAGAGTCGGCTAAATTATTATCGTCAGCCAAGTGTAAATACAGACGTCAGCACTCAGGTTCAGGCTCACTGCGTCAGGTCTACCACCCCAGGTTCACTACCCCAGGTTCACTACTCCCAGGTTCACTACCCCAGGTTCACTACCCAGGTTCACTACCTCCAGGTTCACTACCCCAGGTTCACTACCCCAGGTCCACTACCCAGGTCACTACCCCAGGTTCACTACCAGGTTCACTACCCCAGGTTCACTACCCAGGTCACTACTCCAGGTTCACTACCCCAGGTAAACTACCCCAGGTTCACTACCCCAGGTTCACTACCCCAGGTTCACTACCCCAGGTTCACTACCCCAGGTAAACTACCCCAGGTTCACTACCCCAGGTTCACTACCCCAGGTTCACTACCCCAGGTTCACTACCCCAGGTTCACTACCCCAGGTTCACTACCCCAGGTTCACTACTCCAGGTTCACTACCCCAGGTTCACTACCCCAGGTTCACTACCCCAGGTAAACTACCCCAGGTTCACTACCCCAGGTTCACTACCCCAGGTTCACTACCCCCAGATAATTACTTACAAAATTAATTACATAAGTTTAAATTAGATGTGGAAAATTGTGTTGCATGTTATGTGGTTTCCCGAGCTGTCTGTGTCTGTCTGTGGCTGTCTGTATCTGTCTGTGGCTGTCTGTATCTGTCTGTGGCTGTCTGTGTCTGTCTGTGTCTGTCTGTGGCTGTCTGTGTCTGTCTGCTAATACGTCATCCTGGTGGCAGGTGTGGCTAAGAGTGTGCTGAGGTGATCTGACACGTCAGAGGGGTGGGGGGTGACCTAACTTCAAGCAACACGTCACACCAACACCTCTCTCTACCCACTTTATTCTTACCACGACCTATTCCTCCTTTCTTTCTCTCTCTCTCTCTCTCTCTCTCTCTCTCTCTCTCTCTCTCTCTCTCTCTCTCTGTTATATATATATATTCTCAAGGATCTTTTTTCTTCTTTAAAGTTTGTCCCTCATTCTAACTTGGGATGGAGGCCATTGCTAGTTCCCAGGTTCCTTCCTCTCCCCCTCCCTTCTACCATCCCTCCCTCCTACCTCTCCTTCTCTCCAACCCTACCACCTACCCTCCCTCCATCTCTGCCTTCTTCCTACTCTCCCTCCCACCCTCCCTCACAATAAAACAAGAGGGAGGTCTTGGCCAGATCTCATTACGGATAACCAGGCTATCTGGCCAGTATAATCAGACTCGCTAAAGAAATTTGCCGCTCTATACCACTATATATATTCCTTAAACTAAGTTTAATGGCCACTCCTCGTGGTGCTCAGGAAAAATTCACTCCCTGGCGATATCACAAGCACCAGCTGGTGGTGTGGGGGGGAAGGGGTGATGTGGTGGTGTTAGTGGTGGTCTTCAAGGCTTCCTTCAAGTCTCTCCTTAAGACTTCCTTCAAGTCTCTGCCTAAGACATCCTTCAAGGCTTCCTTTAAGTCTCTGCTCAAGACATCCTTCAAGGCTTCCTTCAAGACTTCCTTCAAGGCTTCCTTCAAGTCTCTGCTTAAGACATTCTTCAAGGCTTCCTTCAAGGCTTCCTTCAAGACTTCCTTCAAGTCTCTGCTCAAGACATCCTTTAAGGCTGCCTTCAAGACTTCCTTCAAGGCTTCCATCAAGTCTCTGCTTAAGACATCCTTCATGGCTTCCTTCAAGTCTCTGCTTAAGACATCCTTCAAGGCTTCCTTCAAGACTTCCTTCAAGTCTCTGCTTAAGACATCCTTCAAGGCTTCCTTCAAGATTTCCTTCAAGTCTATGCTTAAGACATCCTTCAAGGCTTCCTTCAAGGCTTCCTTCAAGACTTCCTTCAAGTCTCTGCTCAAGACATCCTTCAAGGCTGCCTTTAAGACTTCCTTCAAGTCTCTGCTTAAGACATCCTTCAAGGCTTCCTCCAAGTCTCTGCTTAAGACATTCTTCAAGGCTTCCTTCAAGGCTTCCTCCAAGTCTCTGCTTAAGACATCCTTCAAGGCTTCCTTCAAGGCTTCCTCCAAGTCTCTGCTCAAGACATCCTTCAAGGCTGCCTTCAAAACTTCCTTCAAGTCTCTGCTTAAGACATCCTTCAAGGCTGCCTTCAAGTCTCTGCTCAATACATCCTTCAAGGCTGCCTTCAAGTCTCTGCTCAAGACATCCTTCAAGGCTGCCTTCAAGTCTCTGCTCAAGACATCCTTCAAGGCTTCCTTCAAGACTTCCTTGACTGCAACAAGGGAATCAAGTCTCTGACGCAAGTTGAACACTGTCCAGAGAAGCCAGAGGTGTGAGGTAACTCGGGAAATTTGGGAATGGGGAATGGGTAGGAGAGAAGGAAGAGGGAGGGGGAGGTTGGATAAGCCGGGTGCCCATGAATGAAGGCAGGTGAAGGCAGCCAGGGAGTTTTATAGGAAGTTTTGAAAGCAGTTTGAGTTCAGTGTTGGTGAGAGAGAGAGAGAAAAAGAGAGAGAGAGAGAGAGAGAGAGAGAGAGAGAGAGAGAGAGAGAGAGAGAGAGAGAGAGAGAGAGAGAGAGAGAGAGAGAACTAGACGACATCTCCAACACTGGTCAGGAGGAGGAAGAAGAGGAGGAAAAAGAAGAAGAGAAGAAAGAGGAAGAGGTACTTGAAGCTTAATAATATATAGGAAAGAATTAAAAAATACATTAAAAATAAGAGAAGAAGAACAACAACAGCAAGAAGAAAAAGAAGAACAACAACAACGAGAAAAGAAAGAATGGCATGCACAAAGAAAGAGACGTTAATAAGCCTCCTCCTTGCCACCACTTCCTCCTCCTCCACCTCCTCCTCCTCTCCCAAATAAAAATAGAAGATAAAAGAGATTGGAGAGAGGTAAGATGCAGTTGCTGGGAAGAATGAATTTGGTGGAACCAGGAGAGAAAAGACCAGATAAAACACTGAATGTGAGAGTGAAGGTGAGACTGAATATTGCTGAGTTAATGTGGGAGTGAAGGTGAGACTGAATGTTGCTGAGTTAATGTGGGAGTGAAGGTGAAACTGAATGTTGCTGAGTTAATGTGGGAGTGAAGGTGAGACTGAATGTTGCTGAGTTAATGTGGGAGTGAAGGTGAGACTGAATGTTGCTGAGTTAATGTGGGCGACTGTGACCGTGGGAAAGTATCAATGACCGTGGGAAAGTATCGGTGACCGTGAGAAAGGAAGCTGAAATCGAAGTAAAACAATGATAAACACACACACACACACACACACACACACACACACACACACACACACCCTGCCACGTGTAAAGTCATGAAGATCGGGGAAGGGCAAAGAAGACCGCAGACAGAGTATAGTCTAGGTGGCCAAAGACTGCAAACCTCACTCAAGGAAAAAGATCTTGGGGTGAGTATAATACCGAGCACATCTCCTGAGGCACACATCAATCAGATAACTGCTGCAGCATACGGGCGGCTGGCAAACTTAAGAATAGCGTTCCAATACCTCACTAAGGAATCATTCAAGACTCTGTACACCATATACGTCAGGCCCATACTGGAGTATGCAGCACCAGTTTGGAACCCACACCTGGTCAAGCACGTCAAGAAATTAGAGAAAGTGCAAAGGTTTGCAACAAGACTAGTCCCAGAGCTAAGGGGATTGTCCTACGAAGAAAGGTTAAGGGAAATCGGCCTGACGTCACTAGATGACAGGAGGGTTAGGGGAGACATGATAACGACATATAAAATACTGCGAGGAATAGATAAGGTTGACAGAGACAAGATGTTCCAGAGAGGGGACACAGAAACAAGGGGTCACAATTGGAAGTTGAAGACTCCTATCAGTCAAAGGGATGTTAGGAAGTATTTCTTCAGTCATAGAGTTGTCAGGAAGTGGAATAGCCTAGAAAGCGACATAGTGGAGGCAGGAACCATACATAGTTTTAAGACGAGGTTTGATAAAGCTCATGGAGCAGGGAGAGAGAGGACCTAGTAGCAATCAGTGAAGAGGCGGGGCCAGGAGCTATGAATCGACCCCTGCAACCACAAATAGGTGAGTACACACACAGGAAGTATTTCTTCAGTCACAGAGTGGGCGGGAAGTGGAATAGTTTGGGAAGCGATGTAGTGGAGGCAGGTTCCATACATAGCTTTAAGCAGAGGTATGATAAAGTTCATGGCGCAGGGAGAGTGACCCAGTAGTGGCCAGTGAAGAGGCGGGGCCAGGAGCTATGACTCGACCCCTGCAAGCAACCACAACTATATGAATACAACTAGGTGAGTACACACACACACACACACACACACACACACACACACGCACGCACGCACGCACGCACGCACACACACACAGTAGCGACCAGTGAAGAGGCGGGGCCAGGAGCTATGACTCGACCCCTGCAACCACAACTAGGTGAGTACACGTAAACTAAAATGTCAAAAGAAAACTGAAGCAATGTGCCAGGTTGTGGTCCAGTGGTCCAACGATCCTGTGAGCCAGTGATCCTGTGGTCCAGTGGTCGTGGTCCAGTGATCCTGATGCCCAGTGGTCCAGCGATCCTGTGGTTGTGGTCCAGTGATCCTGTGGTCGAGGTCGTTATCCTGTGGTCCAGTGGTCGTGGTCCAGTGATCCTGTGGTCGAGGTCGTTATCCTGTGGTCCAGTGGTCGTGGTCCAGTGATCCTGTGGTCGAGGTCGTTATCCTGTGGTCCAGTGGTCGTGGTCCAGTGATCCTGTGGTCGAGGTCGTTATCCTGTGGTCCAGTGGTCGTGGTCCAGTGATCCTGTGGTCCCGACCCACACCACCACAGGATCAATATGGAGGTTTTGAGTAATGCCTAGAAGGTAAGGGGAGATGAGGGGTGAAGGTCCCCTTCCCCTCCCCTCCCCGCTTAGTGTTGGAGGAAACGTCCTCTTCTTCAACAGGAACTTCCCTTCTCCCTCTCTCACCCCTAGCTTGTAGTTCCAGCTTCCTGGAACGATTGCTTCTAGATTCATTTTCCTGGTAAGTATAGCTGGTAGTTCCAGCTTCCTGGATAGTATAGCTGGTAGTTCCAGCTTCCTGGAACGTATAGCTGGTAGTTCCAGCTTAATGAAACGTATAGCTGGTAGTTCCAGCTTCCTGGAACGTATAGCTGGTAGTTCCAGCTTAATGAAACGTATAGCTGGTAGTTCCAGCTTCCTGGAACGTATAGCTGGTAGTTCCAGCTTAATGAAACGTATAGCTGGTAATTCCAGCTTCCTGGAACGTATAGCTGGTAGTTCCAGCTTCCTCGAACGTATAGCTGGTAGTTCCAGCTTCCTGGAACGTATAGCTGGTAGTTCCAGCTTCCTGGAACGTATAGCTGGTAGTTCCAGCTTAATGAAACGTATAGCTGGTAGTTCCAGCTTCCTGGAACGTATAGCTGGTAGTTCCAGCTTAATGAAACGTATAGCTGGTAGTTCCAGCTTCCTGGAATGAATAACTGGTAGTTTCAGCTTGTTGGAGCGTATAGCTGGAAGCTCCAGCTTATTCTCAGCTCTTTTTTTCCCTACTCAAGTTTTGTCATGTAACTGAGATTTTTGAACATTGATATTGTTTGAACATTGTGAGGGGTGACGAGAGACGTACAGTGGTGCTGGCTAGGATGTGAGGGGTGACGAGAGACGTACAGTGGTGCTGGCTAGGATGTGAGGGGTGACGAGAGACGTACAGTGGTGCTGGCTAGGATGTGAGGGTGACGAGAGACGTACAGTGAAGCTGGCTAGGATGTGAGGGTGACGAGAGACGTACAGTGGTGCTAGCTAGGATGTGAGGGTGACGAGAGACGTACAGTGGTGCTGGCTAGGATGTGAGGGTGACGAGAGACGTACAGTGGTGCTGGCTAGGATGTGAGGGTGACGAGAGACGTACAGTGGTGCTGGCTAGGATGTGAGGGTGACGAGAGACGTACAGTGGTGCTGGCTAGGATGTGAGGGGTGACGAGAGACGTACAGTGGTGCTGGCTAGGATGTGAGGGTGACGAGAGCGTACAGTGGTGCTGGCTAGGATGTGAGGGTGACGAGAGACGTACAGTGTTGCTGGCTAGGATGTGAGGGTGACGAGAGACGTACAGTGGTGCTGGCTAGGATGTAGAGGGTGACGAGAGACGTACAGTGGTGCAGGCTAGGATGTGAGGGTGACGAGAGACTACAGTGGTGCTGGCTAGGATGTGAGGGTGACGAGAGACGTACAGTGGTGCTGGCTAGGATGTGAGGGTGACGAGAGACGTACAGTGGTGCTGGCTAGGATGTGAGGGTGACGAGAGACGTACAGTGGTGCTGGCTAGGATGTGAGGGTGACGAGAGACAGTGGGCTAGCTAGGAGTGGACAGGACTACATGGTGCTGGCTAGGATGTGAGGGTGACGAGAGACGTACAGTGGTGCTGGCTAGGATGTGAGGGTGACGAGAGACGTACAGTGGTGCTGGCTAGGATGTGAGGGTGACGAGAGACGTACAGTGGTGCTGGCTAGGATGTGAGGTGACGAGAGACGTACAGTGGTGCTGCTAGGATGTGAGGGTGACGAGAGACGTACAGTGGTGCTGGCTAGGATGTGAGGGTGACGAGAGACGTACAGTGGTGCTGGCTAGGATGTGAGGGTGACGAGAGACGTACAGTGGTGCTGGCTAGGATGTGAGGGGTGACGAGAGACGTACAGTGGTGCTGGCTAGGATGTGAGGGTGACGAGAGACGTACAGTGGTGCTGGCTAGGATGTGAGGGGTGACGAGAGACGTACAGTGGTGCTGGCTAGGATGTGAGGGGTGACGAGAGACGTACAGTGGTGCTGGCTAGGATGTGAGGGGTGACGAGAGACGTACAGTGGTGCTGGCTAGGATGTGAGGGTGACGAGAGACGTACAGTGGTGCTGGCTAGGATGTGAGGGGTGACGAGAGACGTACAGTGGTGCTGGCTAGGATGTGAGGGTGACGAGAGACGTACAGTGGTGCTGGCTAGGATGTGAGGGGTGACGAGAGACGTACAGTGGTGCTGGCTAGGATGTGAGAGGTGACGAGAGACGTACAGTGGTGCTGGCTAGGATGTGAGGGTGACGAGAGACGTACAGTGGTGCTGGCTAGGATGTGAGGGTGACGAGAGACGTACAGTGGTGCTGGCTAGGATGTGAGGGTGACGAGAGACGTACAGTGGTGCTAGCAGGATGGGGTGACGAGACGACAGTGGTGCTGGCTAGGATGAGGGGTGACGAGAGACGACAGTGGTGCTGGCTAGGATGTGAGGGTGACGAGAGACGTACAGTGGTGCTGGCTAGGATGTGAGGGTGACGAGAGACGTACAGTGGTGCTGCTAGGATGTGAGGGTGACGAAGACGTACAGTGGTGCTGGCTAGGATGTGAGGGTGACGAGAGACGTACAGTGGTGCTGGCTAGGATGTGAGGGTGACGAGAGACGTACAGTGGTGCTGGCTAGGATGTGAGGGTGACGAGAGACGTACAGTGGTGCTGGCTAGGATGGAGGTGACGAGAGACGTACAGTGGTGCTGGCTAGGATGGAGGGTGACGAGAGACGACAGTGGTGCTGGCTAGGATGGAGGTGACGAGAGACGTACAGTGTGCTGGCTAGGAGTGAGGTGACGAGAGACGTACAGTGGTGCTGGCTAGGATGAGGTAGAGACGTAGTGGTGCTGGCTAGAGAGGTGACGAGAGACGTACAGTGGTGCTGGCTAGATGTGAGGTGACAGAGACGTACAGTGGTGCTGGCTAGGATTGAGGGTGACGAGAGACGTACAGTGGTGCTGGCTAGGATGTGAGGGTGACGAGAGACGACAGTGGTGCTGGCTAGGATGGTACGAGGACTACAGCCAAGACCTGAGATACAGAACGTACACTGTGCTGAGCTAGATGTAGAGGTGAGATGAGACGTAACAGTACAGGTGAGAGAGGAAAAGAATGAGAGTAGGGGGAGAGACATGTAGAGAGACAAACGACATGTGCGGTAGGATGGAGGTGACAGAGACGAAGTGGTGCAGGCTAGGATGTGAGCTGAACCAGAGACAAATGCGCGATGTTGGAGCATAGATAAGCGATGTAGCTTGACAGACACGCACAGTGAGTGCAGAGAAGGGTGAGAAGACTAAGTGGACTGGAAGGATAAGGGTGAGGAGACCATGTACAGTTTCTAGATCTGAGAGTGACAAGAATCGAAAGTGCTAGACTAGAGTAGAAGGGAAGCAGATACGTAGCGAGACGACAGGGGCAGATCAGAGGGTGCAGAAGCATGTGGCTTTAAGGAGATCTGACAGAGACGTCAGTGGGCTAGCTAAGATGTGAGAGTGCAGAACAACAGTGTGCGGTAGGTGATCGACAGAGACAGCAACACAGTAGCGGCAGCAGAGGCGGACAGACACAGGCTGAGTCATCGACACAGCAACCACAATTAGCTGAGCTACAATTAGAGTACACACACACACATCAACACACACACACACACACACACACACACACACACACACACACACACACACACACACACAACACACACACACACACAACACACACACACACACACACATGACACACACAACACACACACACCACACAACACACACACACACACACATTCACGCACACACACATACCACACAACACACAAACCTTAATACAAAAAAAAAAAAAAAAAAAAAAAAAAAAAAAAAAAAAAAAAAAAAAAAAAAAAAAAAAAAAAAAAAAAAAAAAAAAAAAAAAAAAAAAAAAAAAAAAAAAAAAAAAAAAAAAAAAAAAAAAAAAAAAAAAAAAAAAAAAAAAAAAAAAAAAAAAAAAAAAAAAAAAAAAAAAAAAAAAAAAAAAAAAAAAAAAAAAAAAAAAAAAAAAAAAAAAAAAAAAAAAAAAAAAAAAAAAAAAAAAAAAAAAAAAAGGGAGGAGGGAGGGAGGCGGGAGGGAGGCGGGGAGGGGGGGAGGAGGCGAGGGAGGCGGGGGGAGGGAGGAGGCGGGAGGGAGGGGAGGAGGCGAGGAGGGGGAGGGAGGCGGGGAGGCGGGGAGGGGAGGGAGGCGAGGGGGCGGGGAGGCGGGGGGAGGCGGGGAGGGGGGAGGCGGGAGGGAGGCTGGGAGGGAGGCTGGGAGGAGGCGGGAGGGAGGCATGAGGAGGCAGGGAGGGAGGCAGGGAGGAGGCGGAGGGAGGCAGGGGAGGAGGCAGGAGGAGGCTGGAGGGAGGCGGGGGGAGGCAGGAGGGAGGCTGAGGGAGGCAGGGAGGGAGGCAGGGAGGGAGGCAGGAGGGAGGCGGGAGGGAGGCGGGAGGGAGGCAGGGAGGGAGGTGGGAGGGAGGCGGGAGGGAGGCTGGGAGGGAGGCTGGGAGGAGGCAGGAGGAGGCAGGGAGGGAGGCAGGAGGGAGGCAGGGAGGGAGGCAGGGGAGGGAGGCAGGAGGGAGGCAGGGAGGGAGGCAGGGAGGGAGGCAGGAGGGAGGCAGGGAGGGAGGCTGGGAGGGAGGCTGGGAGGGAGGCAGGGAGGGAGGCGGGAGGGAGGCAGGGAGGGAGGCAGGAGGGAGGCAGGGAGGGAGGCTGGGAGGGAGGCAGGGAGGGGAGGCAGGGGGGAGGCAGGGGAGGGAGGCAGGGAGGGAGGCTGGGAGGGAGGCTGGAGGAGGCAGGGAGGGAGGCAGGGAGGGAGGCTGGGAGGGAGGCTGGAGGGAGGCTGGGAGGGAGGCAGGGAGGGGAGGCTGGGAGGGAGGCTGGGAGGGAGGCATGGGAGGGAGGCAGGGAGGGAGGCAGGGAGGGAGGCTGGGAGGGAGGCAGGGAGGGAGGCAGGGAGGGAGGCAGGGAGGGAGGCAGGGAGGGGAGGCGGAGGGAGGCAGGGAGGGAGGCTGGAGGGAGGCAGGGAGGAGGCTGGGAGGAGGCTGGGAGGGAGGCAGGGAGGGAGGCAGGGAGGGAGGCAGGGAGGGAGGCTAGGAGGGAGGCAGGGAGGGAGGCAGGGAGGGAGGCTGGGGGGAGGCAGGGGGGAGGCGGAGGGGGGCTGGGGGGAGGCAGGAGGGGGGAGGGGGGGAGGCGGGGGGAGGCAGGGGGGGAGGCGGGAGGGGGGCGGGGGAGGCGGGGGAGGCAGGGGGGAGGCGGGGGGGAGGCGGAGGAGGCGAGGGAGCGGGAGGGAGGCAGGGAGGGAGGCTGGGGGGAGGGAGGGAGGGGGGCAGGGGGAGGCGGGGGGGAGGCTGGGAGGGGAGGGGGGGAGGAGGCAGGGGGGGAGGGGGAGGAGGCAGGGGGGGAGGTGGGGGGAGGCTGGGAGGGAGGCAGGAGGGGGGCGGGGGGGAGGCTGGGAGGAGGCGGGGGGGAGGCGGGGGGGAGCAGGAGGGAGGCGGGAGGGAGGCGGGGGGAGGCGGGGGGGAGGCAGGGAGGAGGCTGGGAGGGGGGCAGGGGGGGAGGCAGGGAGGGGGGCGGGGGGAGGCGGGGGGGAGGCAGGGGGGGAGGCGGGGGGAGGCGGGAGGGGGGCAGGAGGGGGGCGGGGGGGAGGCTGGAGGGGGGCGGGGGGGAGGGGGGAGGAGGGGAACAGGGAGGAGGGGGAGGAGGCTGGGAGGGGGGCAGGAGGGAGCAGGGGGGGAGGCGGAGGGGGGCGGGGGGAGGCGGGGAGGCGGAGGGAGCAGGGAGGAGGCAGGAGGGAGGCAGGAGGGGGGCAGGAGGAGGCAGGGGGGAGGCTGGGGGGGAGGCGGAGGGGGGCAGGAGGGAGGCTGGGGGGGAGGCGGGGGGGGAGGCAGGAGGACAGGGGAGGGAAGGGGGGGAGGTGGAGGGACAGGAGGGGGGCAGGGAGGGGGGCAGGAGGGGGGCAGGGGGGGACAGGAGGGGTGGGAGGGGGGCGGGGGGGAGGGAGGGAGGAGAAAGGGGGGGCAAGGATGGGGGGGACTGGGGGGGAGGCAGGAGGGGGGCTGGGGGGGAGGCGGAGGGAGGCGGAGGGAGGCTGGGGGGGAGGCAGGGGGGGAGGCGGGGGGGAGGCGGAGGGGGGCGGGGGGGAGGCAGGGAGGGAGGCGGGGGGGAGGCGGGGGGGAGGCAGGGGGGTGGGGGGGAGGCTGGGAGGGGGGGGGAGGAGGGGTGGGGGGGAGGCGGGGGGGAGGCGGGGGGGAGGCGAGGGGGGCTGGGAGGGAGGCAGGGGGAGGCAGGGGGAGGCGGGGGGGAGGCTGGGGGGGGAGGGGGGAGGGGGGCAGGAGGGAGACAGGGGGGGAGGCAGGGAGGGAGGCAGGAGGGGGGCGGGGGGGGAGGCAGGGGGGGCAGGGGGGAGGCGGGAGGGAGGCGGGGGGAGGCTGGGAGGCAGGGGGGGAAAGGGGGGGGAGGCAGGGGGGGAGGCAGGGGGGGAGGCGGGGGGGAGGCGGGGGGGATGGGGGGAGGGAGGAGGAGGCGGGGGGGAGGCAGGAGGGGGGCGGGAGGGGGGGCGGGGGGGAGGGGGGAGGCGGGGGGGAGGCAGGGGGGAGGCGGGAGGGAGGCGGGGGAGGGAGGGAGGAGGCGGAGGGAGGGGGGAGGGGGGCGGGAGGGGGGCGGAGGGAGGCAGGAGGGAGGTGGGGGGGGAGGCTGGGGGGGAGGCGGGGGGGAAAGGAGGGGGGCAAGGGGGGCGGGGGGGAGGCGGAGGGAGGCTGGGGGGGAGGCGGGAGGGGGGCGGGGGGAGGCTGGGAGGGGGGCGGGGGGGAGCGGGGGGGGAGGGGGAGGGGGGCGGGGGGAGGAGGGGAGGGAGGCGGGGGGGAGGCGGGAGGGAAGGGAGGGAGGCAGGGAGGGGGGCAGGAGGAGGCAGGAGGGAGGCTGGGAGGGAGGCAGGAGGGAGGCTGGGAGGGAGGCAGGGGAGGGAGGGAGGGAGGCAGGGAGGGAGGAGGGAGGCTGGGGGAGGCAGGAGGGAGGCTGGGAGGAGGCGGGGGGGAGGCTGGAGGAGGCTGGGGGGGAGGCAGGGAGGGAGGCAGGGAGGGAGGCAGGGAGGGAGGCTGGGAGGGAGGCTGGAGGGAGGCAGGGAGGGAGGCAGGGAGGGAGGCTGGGAGGGAGGCGGGGGAGGCGGGAGGGAGGCAGGGAGGGAGGCAGGGAGGGAGGCGGGAGGGAGGCAGGGTGGGAGGCAGGGGAGGGAGGCAGGGAGGGAGGCTGGGAGGGAGGCAGGAGGGAGGCAGGGAGGGAGGCAGGGAGGGAGGCTGGGAGGGAGGCTGGGAGGGAGGCAGGGAGGGAGGCAGGGAGGGAGGCAGGGAGGGAGGCTGGGAGGGAGGCTGGGAGGGAGGCTGGGAGGGAGTGTGAGAGGGAGGAAGTGCGAAGGAGTGTGGAAGGCAAGAAGAGAGAGGGAGGCTGGGGAGAGGGAGAGGGAGATGTAGAATAAATAAAAGGGAGAGGGGAGGAAGATTGTGGGAGAGACAAAGGATGGGATTGTGGGATGGTTACCTGTAGTTGCTTCAGGGGGTCACCGCCACGGCGTCCCGGTCCAAGACCAGCCCACCTGGTTGCTGGCTTGATGAATCAGACTGTTGGCACCCGCCGCCAGAGGTCCAACGTATGCACCACAGCCCGGATGATCAGGAACCTATTTGAGGAATTTGTCTGTTGGTAATCTTCCTCATGCATGAAGGGAGAGTGTTGAAGAGTCGTGGTCCCTTGACACTTACTGCGCTCCCTCTCTCTCAGGGCACTCATCACTACCCTGTCTTTCAGCTTAGGTATGTTGCACCGTCAGCCAAACTTACTGTGTTCATATGTAGTGATTTCGGTGTGCAGGTTTTGGACCATTAAAACAGCAATTTTCTAGCCTGGAGAGAACGAATGAAATGCAGAGTATTATTATTGCCTTGGCATACCTTGTTTTGAAAGTTCTAATTATCTAACCTATCATTTTCCTTACAGTTGCCGTAGAGATCTTGTTGCGTTCCTTGAACGTGAGACCTGACATTATCACTCCCAGGTCTCTCACATTAGACTTACGCTTTATTGAATGATTTGAGTTTATTTTCTACTCCGATCTTGTTTATATTTCCTCAATCCTTCCATAACGTAGTAACTGAAATTTGTCTTCACTGAAGATCACATTGTTGTCCTTAGACTACTGCAAGACTTAGTTTATATCAGCTTGGAGGTTCTCTGTCTTCTCTCAATGTCACTCTCATGAAGATTCTAGTATCGTCAGTAAAGGATGATACAGTGCTATGATTTATGTCTCTACGTCAGGTATGATAATAAGAAAGAGAAGTGGGGCGAGTACTGTGCCCTGGAGAACAGAATTCTTCACTATATCAGCCTCTCCTGTTTTTACTCTGTTTACAACTCCTCTTTGAGTTCTGTTAGAAAGTTAAATACCCAACTGCCCACCTTTCCAGTTGTTACATTTGCACTCATCGTGTGCACTAATACCCCATGACTGCACTTGTCATCACTGGTGTACACTACACCTGCTTGTGTTCCAGTGTGTCCAACACCATGTTGTAATGACTCAAGCAACTGTGAGAAGCAGGAGTGACCTGTAGTGAACCAGTGTTGACCTGTAGTTGTGAACCAGTGTTGACCTGTAGTTGTGAACCAGTGTTGACCTGTAGTTGTGAACCAGTGTTGACCTGTAGTTGTGAACCAGTGTTGACCTGTAGTTGTGAACCAGTGTTGACCTGTAGTTGTGAACCAGTGTTGACCTGTAGTTGTGAACCAGTGTTGACCTGTAGTTGTGAACCAGTGTTGACCTGGGTTGTACAACTGCTCTCATTCCATATATGTGGTACGTCAGTGTTATGAGACCTATATATATATATATATATATATATATATATATATATATATATATATATATATATATATATATATATATTTTTTGGGGGAGCGGGGCAATTTTTTTGCGGAACGTCATTAACTGTTCACCTAATAATGACTTATTTGCTGTCTAACTCACAGTAACTAACATTCACTCTAACTTACACAGTGAACATCAAGAAGAGCATCTGAGAGAGAGAGAGAGAGAGAGAGAGAGAGAGAGAGAGAGAGAGAGAGAGAGAGAGAGAGAGAGAGAGAGAGAGAGAGTGAGAGAGAGAGAAAGCTGTCTTTAATGGAGTGTCTGCGTTCAGTACCAACTTGTGGTCCCAAGAGGAGAGGACACAATTGAAGTATTTAAGAGAGGAAGAAACAGCAAGTTATCAACACTCTCAAAGAGCGCAAAGAAACTCCCTTCTTATGTCTTCACCCTCAAGGCATCCATTTATATATATATATATATATATATATATATATATATATATATATATATATTTATATCATTTCATTTTGCGTATGAACACTATTAAATATTTTTTTCTTTTCCATTAAGCTGGTATGTCATGCCAGTACATCCATCATATAGCTTTTAGCGAAAATGATTAATGGTGGTGTGTGTGTGTGTGTGTGTGTGTGTGTGTGTGTGTGTGTGTGTGTGTGTATGTGTGTGTGTATGTACTCACCTAGTTGTACTCACCTAGTTGTGGTTGCAGGGGTCGAGTCAAAGCTCCTGGCCCCGCCTCTTCACTGGCCGCTACTGGGTCACTCTCCCTGCGCCATGAGCTTTATCATACCTCTGCTTAAAGCTATGTATAGAGCCTGCCTCCACTACATCGCTTCCTAAACTATTCCACTTCCCGACAACTCTGTGACTGAAGAAATACTTCCTAACATCTCTGTGATTCATCTGAGTCTTCAACTTCCATCTGTGTCCCCTTGTTGTTGTGTCCCATCTCTGGAACATTCTGTCTCTGTCCACTTTGTCAATTCCTCTCAGTATCTTATATGTTGTTATCATGTCTCCCTATCTCTCCTGTCCTCCAGTGTCGTCAGGTCGATTTCCCTTAACCTCCCTCGTAGGACATACCCCTTAGCCCCGGGACTAGTCTTGTTGCAAACCTTTGCACTTTCTCGAGCTTCTTCACATGCTTGGCTAGGTGTGGGTTCCAAACTGGTGCTGCATACTCCAATATGGGCCTAACGTACACAGTGTACAGGGTCCTGAACGATTCTTTATTAAGATGTCGGAATGCTGTTCTTAGGTTTGCTAGGCGCCCATATGCTGCAGCAGTTATTTGGTTGATGTGCGCCTCAGGAGATGTGTCTGGTGTTATACTCACCCCAAGATCTTTTCCTTGATTGAGGTTTGCAGTCTCTGGCCCCTAGGCTGTACTCCGTCTGCGGTCTTCTTTGCCCTTCCCCAATCTTCATGACTTTGCACTTGGTGGGGTTGAACTCCAGGAGCCAGTTGCTGGACCAGGCTTGCAGGCTGTCCAGATCCCTTTGTAGTTCTGCCTGGTCCTCGTCCGATTGAATTCTTCTCATCAACTTCACATCATCTGCAAACAGGGACACTTCGGAGTCTATTCCTTCCGTCATGTCGTTCACAAATACCAGAAACAGCACTGGTCCCAGGACTGACCCTGTGGAACCCCGCTCGTCACCGGCGCCCACTCTGACACCTCGCCACGTACCATGACTCGCTGCTGTCTCCCTGACAGGTATTCCCTGATCCAATGTAGTGCCTTCCCTGTGTGTGTGTGTGTGTGTGTGTGTGTGTGTGTGTGTATGTGTGTGTATGTGTGTGTGTATGTGTGTGTGTGTGTGTGTGTGTGTTTGTGTGTGTGTGTGTGTGTGTGTGTGTGTATGTGTGTGTGTATGTGTGTGTATGTGTGTGTATGTGTGTGTGTGTGTGTAGTGTGTGTGTGTGTGTGTGTGTGTATGTGTGTGTGTTGTGTGTGTGTGTGTGTGTGTGTGTGTGTGTATGTGTGTAGTGTGTGTGTGTGTAGTGTGTGTGTGTGTGTATGTGTGTGTGTGTGTGTGTATGTATGTGTGTGTGTGTGTGTGTGTGTGTGTGTGTGTGTGTGTGTGTGTGTGTGTGTGAGTGTAGGTGTGTTTATTAAACTTGTTCCAAATCTGTCTCAAACCTGTTCTATTCCTGTTCCAAACGTGTTTCCACACCTTTCCACAGTTTCTACGTCCACACTCCCTGAAGCTTCCCCTTCACATCCTTTCCATCTTCACACTGTTCCATCTCTCTCTCTCTCTCTCTCTCTCTCTCTCTCTCTCTCTCTCTGTCTCTCTCTCTGTCTCTGTCTCTCTCTCTTTGTCTCTCTCTCTCTGTGTTGGCTCACAGTATGGCAGTACAATGTGTTACTTTTTATAATCCTGAATGACAGTGTTGTGTTGCTCACTATTGTATTGGAGCGTATTCTTTGTGACCCTTGTGTATTGAACACTGTGGTATGGCACTGCTGTTATTGTTGCTAATGCTGCTGTTATTGTTGTTGCTACTGCTGCTGTTATTGTTGTTGCTACTGCTGTTATTGTTGTTGCTACTGCTGCTTTTATTGTTGTTGCTACTGCTGTTATTGTTATTGATACTGCTGTTATTGTTGCTTCTACTGCTGTTATTGTTTCTGCTACTGCTGTTATTGTTGCTACTGCTGCTGTTACTGTTGTTGCTACTGCTGTTATTGTTGCTGCTACTGTTGTTATTATTGTTGCTACTGCTGTTATTGTTGCTACTGCTGCTATTGTTGTTACTACTGCTGTTATTGTTGTTGCTACTACTGTTATTGTTGTTGCTACTGCTGTTATTATTGTTGCTACTGCTGTTGTTACTGTTGTTGCTACTGCTGTTATTATTGTTGCTACTGCTTCTATTGTTGTTGCTACTGATCTTATTGTTGTTGCTACTGCTGTTATTGTTATTGATACTGCTGTTATTGTTGCTTCTACTGCTGTTATTGTTTCTGCTACTGCTGTTATTGTTGCTACTGCTGCTGTTACTGTTGTTGCTACTGCTGTTATTGTTGCTGCTACTGTTGTTATTATTGTTGCTACTGCTGTTATTGTTGCTACTGCTGCTATTGTTGTTACTACTGCTGTTATTGTTGCTTCTACTGCTGTTATTATTGTTCCTACTGCTGTTATTATTGTTCCTACTGCTGTTATTATTGTGACTGCTGTTACTGTTGTTGCTACTGCTGTTATTATTGTTGCTACTGCTTCTATTGTTGTTGCTACTGATCTTATTGTTGTTGCAACTGCTGTTATTGTTGCTACTGCTGTTATTATTGTTGTTACTGGTGTTATTATTGTTGTTACTGCTGTTATTGTTGTTGCTACTGCTGTTATTGTTGTTGCTACTACTGTTATTGTTGTTGCTACTGCTGTTATTATTGTTGCTACTGCTGTTGTTACTGTTGTTGCTACTGCTGTTATTATTGTTGCTACTGCTTCTATTGTTGTTGCTACTGATCTTATTGTTGTTGCAACTGCTGTTATTGTTGCTACTGCTGTTATTATTGTTGTTACTGGTGTTATTATTGTTGTTACTGCTGTTATTGTTGTTGCTACTGCTGTTATTGTTGTTGCTACTACTGTTATTGTTGTTGCTACTGCTGTTATTATTGTTGCTACTGCTGTTGTTACTGTTGTTGCTACTGCTGTTATTGTTGTTGCTACTGCTGTTATTATTGTTGATACTGCTGTTATTATTGTTGATACTGCTGTTGTTACTGCTGTTATTGTTGTTGCTACTGCTGTTATTATTGTTGATACTGCTGTTATTATTGTTGCTACTGCTGTTATTGTTGTCGTTACTGCTGTTATTGTTGTTGCTACTGCTGTTATTATTGTTGATACTGCTGTTATTATTGTTTATACTGCTGTTATTATTGTTGATACTGCTGTTATTATTGTTGCTACTGCTGTTATTATTGTTTATACTGCTGTTATTATTGTTGTTGCTGCTGTTATTATTGTTTATACTGCTGTTATTATTGTTGATACTGCTGTTATTATTGTTGATACTGCTGTTATTATTGTTGCTGCTATTATTATATATATATATATATATATATATATATATATATATATATATATATATATATATATATATATATATATATATATATATATATATATATATATATACATGTATATATCTTTAATTAGTTAATACATGTAATATAGATCATAATAAGTAACAGAGTGTAATGCTGTACATACAAACAACTTGGAACAAAGTTGTTGCATAAAATTTTAACTTAGTTGGTCTTTAAAGCGTTCCTTTAACAGCCTCGTTTGTCTCCAAAGGTCTGCTACTGTTTGATGGCCTTTGTGTTCCTTTGTGAGCAGTTGTGTGGGTTTGTGTTCCTTTGTGAGCAGTTGTGTGGGTTTATGTTCCTTTGTGAGCCTTTCTGTGTGTTTGTGAGCGTTTGTGTGCCTCTTTAGCTTCTGTTATATAAGGGCAATGTTTCTCTCTCTCTCTCTCTCTCTCTCTCTCTCTCTCTCTCTCTCTCTCTCTCTCTCTATGTATCTGTTCTTCTGTGCCTTCCTTTGTCCATTTAGAGCGTGCACTCTTTCCTTACCCGTCTGTGCGTCCATTCGTGCGTTCATCCGGGCGCTCATCCGTGAGCTCATCCGTGAGCTCAACCGTGAGCTCATCCGTGCGCTCATCCGTGAGCTCAACCGTGCGCTCATCCGTGAGCTCATCCGTGAGCTCATCCTTGCGTTCATCCGTGAGCTCATCTGTGAGCTCATCCGTGAGCTCATCCGTGCGCTCATCCGTGCGTTCATCCGTGAGCTCATCCGTGCGTTCATCCGTGAGCTCATCCGTGCGCTCATCCGTGAGCTCATCCGTGAGCTCATCCGTGCGCTCATCCGTGAGCTCATCCGTGAGCTCATCCGTGAGCTCATCCGTGCGCTCATCCGTGAGCTCATCCGTGAGCTCATCCGTGAGCTCATCCGTGCGCTCATCCGTGCGTTCATCCGTGAGCTCATCCGTGCGCTCATCCGTGAGCTCATCCGTGAGCTCATCCGTGCGCTCATCCGTGAGTTCATCCGTGAGCTCATCCGTGAGCTCATCCTTGCGTTCATCCTTGCGTTCATCCGTGAGCTCATCCTTGCGTTCATCCTTGCGTTCATCCGTGAGCTCATCCTTGCGTTCATCCGTGCGTTCATCCGTACGTTCATCCGTGCGTTCATCCGTGCATTCATCCGTGCGCTCATCCTTGCATTCATCCGTGAGCTCATCCGTGCGTTCATCCGTGAGCTCATCCTTGCGTTCATTCGTGCGTTCATCCTTGCATTCATCCGTGCGTTCATCCGTGCGTTCATCCGTGAGCTCATCCGTGCGTTCATCCGTGAGCTCATCCTTGCGTTCATCCTTGCATTCATCCGTGCGTTCATCCGTGCGTTCATCCTTGCGTTCATCCGTGAGCTCATCCGTGCGTTCATCCGTGAGCTCATCCTTGCGTTCATCCTTGCATTAATCCGTGCGTTCATCCGTGCGTTCATCCGTGCGTTCATCCTTGCGTTCATCCGTGGCTCATCCGTGCGTTCATCCGTGAGCTCATCCGTGCGTTCATCCGTGAGCTCATCCGTGAGCTCATCCGGCATCCGTGAGTCATCCTGCGTTCATCCGTGAGCTCATCCGTGCGTTCATCCTTGCGTTCATCCGTGAGCTCATCCGTGCGTTCATCCGTGAGCTCATCCGTGCGTTCATCCGTGAGCTCATCCGTGCGTTCATCCGTGAGCTCATCCTTGCGTTCATCCGTGAGCTCATCCGTGCGTTCATCCGTGAGCTCATCCTTGCGCTCATCCGTGAGCTCATCCGTGCGTTCATCCGTGCGTTCATCCGTGCGTTCATCCGTGCGTTCACCCGTGCGCTCATCCGTGAGCTCATCCGTGCGTTCATCCGTGCGTTCATCCGTGCGTTCATCCGTGAGCTCATCCGTGCGCTCATCCGTGCGTTCATCCTTGCGTTCATCCTTGCGTTCATCCGTGCGTTCACCCGTGCGCTCATCCGTGAGCTCATCCGTGCGTTCATCCGTGCGTTCATCCGTGCGCTCATCCGTGCGTTCATCCTTGCGTTCATCCGTGCGTTCATCCGTGAGCTCATCCGTGCGTTCATCCGTGAGCTCATCCTTGCGTTCATCCTTGCGTTCATCCGTGCGTTCATCCGTGAGCTCATCCGTGAGCTCATCCTTGCGTTCATCCGTGAGCTCATCCTTGCGTTCATCCGTGAGCTCATCCGTGCGTTCATCCGTGAGCTCATCCGTGCGTTCATCCGTGAGCTCATCCTTGCGCTCATCCGTGAGCTCATCCGTGCGCTCATCCGTGAGTTCATCCTTGCGTTCATCCGTGAGCTCATCCTTGCGCTCATCCGTGAGCTCATCCATTCATATACAGCGCACACAAAAACGGCTTCTGGCCATGGTGCAGAGGCCAGCTACTTGTGTAATTATCTATTTTTATCTATTTGTAGCAGAGTTATACGCGTGGTGTCTCCTCTTCAATACTCTGTATATTATATATATATTCTAGTTGTTGCAGCACTTACTAATTACTTTCTTAAAACATCGCACTTGTCAACCTCTCTGAGATGAAGCACTTTCTATCCTTTCCACTCGACTTTCTCCTGAATCTGCAACTCTGGCTTCTTGTTATCACTGTTGTGGCTACTAAGAAATCTTCTTCATCTTCTCTTTCGAGTCCGTGCAAGATCTTATACGTTGTTGTCATGTCTCCTCTCTTGGTGCTGTCTGTCAACATGGACGACATTAATGTCGTCAAACCTCTCATCACAGTTGACGTGTGTGTGTACTCACCTAGTTGTGGTTGCAGGGGTCGAGTCATAGCTCCTGGCCCCGCCTCTTCACTGGCCGCGCGTGTGTGTGTGTGTGTGGTGACAGATGTCTAGTAAACAATGTCCACAAAATACGTCAAGAATCTTTCTTTTTATTGGTATTTTCCTCTCCACGTTCAGCCATGATGAGTTCAGGTGTTTTCCTGCCGCTCTTGTGTTGGCCAATACACACACAAGAAAAATTTAGATGAGATTTACTGGAAAAAAAAATCTTTTCCTAATTAACCCAAAATTTATTCTGCTAATGAAAACTGAAGTTGAGATTAACGAGTGCTCATTTACAGCCAGCCGGGGAAGAGGGGGGATAAACGAGGAGGTTATCGAACAGTGAACACCGAGAGGTTAATGAACAGTGAACACTGAAGAACACATATTTGTTCTGGTGCTGGGAATGGCGGTCAACACAAAGGACAAAGAAAAAAAAAGGCCGAATTAGAGAGAAAGAGACAGGTCAATAAAAGAGAGTGAGGGTAAGTCTTTGAGAGGTCAATAGACAGATACATAGCTTAGAGTGATCTATATTCTCCTGTCACCCCTAACCACCCATCAGGAACCCACACCCCTCCTCTAACCCACACCCGTCACCAACCCACACCCAACACCAACCCACACCCATCACCAACCCACACCCATCACCAACCCACACCCATCACCAACCCACGCCCATCACCAACCCACACCCAGCACCAACCCACACCCATCACCAACCCACACCCATCACCAACCCACACCCATCACTAACCCACAGCCATCACTAACCCACATCCATCACCAACCCACCCCATCACCAACCCACGCCCATCACCAACCCACACCCAGCACCAACCCACACCCAGCACCAACCCACACCCATCATCAACCCACACCCATCACCAATTCACACCCAACACCAACCCACGCCCATCACCAACCCACACCCAGCACCAACCCACACCCAGCACCAACCCACACCCATCATCAACCCACACCCATCACCAATTCACACCCATCACCAACCCACGCCCATCACCAACCCACACCCAACACCAACCCACACCCATCACCAACCCACACCCATCACCAACCCACACCCATCACCAACCCACACCCATCACTAACCCACAGCCATCACTAACCCACATCCATCACCAACCCACACCCATCACCAACCCACGCCCATCACCAACCCACACCCAGCACCAACCCACACCCAGCACCAACCCACACCCATCATCAACCCACACCCATCACCAATTCACACCCAACACCAACCCACGCCCATCACCAACCCACACCCAGCACCAACCCACACCCATCACCAACTCACACCCATCACCAACCCACACCCATCACCAACCCACGCCCATCACCAACCCACACCCATCACTAACCCACAGCCATCACTAACCCACACCCATCACCAACCCACACCCATCACCAACCCACGCCCATCACCAACCCACACCCATCACTAACCCACAGCCATCACTAACCCACACCCATCACCAACCCACAGCCATCACTAACCCACACCCATCACCAACCCACGCCCATCACCAACCCACACCCATCACTAACCCACAGCCATCACTAACCCACACCCATCACCAACCCACAGCCATCACTAACCCACACCCATCACCAACCCACAGCCATCACTAACCCACACCCATCACCAACCCACACCCATCACCAACCCACAGCCATCACTAACCCACACCCATCACCAACCCACACCCATCACCAACCCACAGCCATCACCAACCCACACCCATCACCAACCCACACCCATCACCAACCCACACCCATCACCAACCCACAGCCATCACCAACCCACACCCATCACCAACCCACAGCCATCACAACCCACCATCACCAACCCACACCATCACCAACCCACGCCATCACCAACCCACCATCACCAACCCACCCATCACTAACCCACAGCCATCACCAACGTAAAGCTCCAGTTCACATTGCTACGCACCACCACATCGTCTATATTGCCGCAGCATTCAGAGTATTGTGTGTGGGCAGTCTGCATGGAGCTTCCTGAACAACAGACGCTCCTCCATGACAGCTCACCACAGCTCATGACAGTTCTTGACAGTTCTTGACAGATCTGCCACAAGAGAGAGATCACACAAGATGATGTGATGAAGCTTCTTATGTTTGTGGTTCTGTTGTCTGTATTTGAGAGAGAGAGAGAGAGAGAGAGAGAGAGAGAGAAGAGAGAGAGAGAGAGAGAGAGAGAGAGAGAGAGAGAGAGAGAGAGAGAGAGCCGCAGATTTCTCCATCAACCTCTCCAATATATGGCACAGGTCAATGCAAACGTCCCTCGTTTTATTGCACTCAAAGAGTGCCCTGGCATCGCTGCCTGGAGGCACAGCTTCAGACACAAGGATTCTCCTAGTCCTTCGTGCTGTTGGTGGCTCTGCGGGCCACCAACAGCAACAGCCTGGTTGACCAGGCAAGCACCAGACGAGCCTGGCCCATGGCCGGGCTCCGGGAGTAGAAAAAACTCTCGAAACTCATCAAAGGCAAATCAGATTAAAAGAAATGTTAAGGATGAGTGAGGGAGCCGCACACTGGTCGACCCTCCTAACACAGGTTGGTTGAGAGGAAGATATATGCTGATAGATATAATAGATAATAATAGATGTAATACCTCCCAGTTTGTCTCAAGGATGAGGGAGTGACCCCCTCAGTCTCTCCATCAACTATATCCAGTATACTAATAATCTCTTTATGCGGCTGAAGAAGACGATTTTCACAAATGTACAGCATTTAGGTATTTTTATTGATGAAACGTTTCGCTTACAAAGTAGACTTCTTCAGTCATATAGTGAAATACAGATGTAATCAGTTCTTCAACCTTAGAGAAAAAGTATCTGAGGTGGTCAGTCCCTCAGCCTGGAGAAGAGTTCAGCTCCAGGGTCTGGAACAAGGTGGTCAGTCCCTCAGCCTGGAGAAGAGTTCAGCTTCATGGTCTGGAACAAGGTGGTCAGTCCCTCAGCCTGGAGAAGAGTTCAGCACCATGGTCTGGAACAAGGTGGTCAGTGCCTCAGCCTGGAGAAGAGTTCAGCACCATGGTCTGGAACAAGGTGGTCAGTGCCTCAGCCTGGAGAAGAGTTCAGCACCATGGTCTGGAACAAGGTGGTCAGTCCCTCAGCCTGGAGAAGAGTCCAGCTCCATGGTCTGGAACAAGGTGGTCAGTGCCTCAGCCTGGAGAAGAGTTCAGCACCATGGTCTGGAACAAGGTGGTCAGTCCCTCAGCCTGGAGAAGAGTTCAGCTTCATGGTCTGGAACAAGGTGGTCAGTCCCTCAGCCTGGAGAAGAGTTCAGCACCATGGTCTGGAACAAGGTGGTCAGTGCCTCAGCCTGGAGAAGAGTTCAGCTTCATGGTCTGGAACAAGGTGGTCAATCCCTCAGCCTGGAGAAGAGTTCAGCACCATGGTCTGGAACAAGGTGGTCAGTCCCTCAGCCTGGAGAAGAGTTCAGCACCATGGTCTGGAACAAGGTGGTCAGTGCCTCAGCCTGGAGAAGAGTTCAGCACCATGGTCTGGAACAAGGTGGTCAGTCCCTCAGCCTGGAGAAGAGTTCAGCTTCATGGTCTGGAACAAGGTGGTCAGTCCCTCAGCCTGGAGAAGAGTTCAGCACCATGGTCTGGAACAAGGTGGTCAGTGCCTCAGCCTGGAGAAGAGTTCAGCTTCATGGTCTGGAACAAGGTGGTCAATCCCTCAGCCTGGAGAAGAGTTCAGCACCATGGTCTGGAACAAGGTGGTCAGTCCCTCAGCCTGGAGAAGAGTTCAGCACCATGGTCTGGAACAAGGTGGTCAGTGCCTCAGCCTGGAGAAGAGTTCAGCACCATGGTCTGGAACAAGGTGGTCAGTCCCTCAGCCTGGAGAAGAGTTCAGCTCCATGGTCTGGAACAAGGTGGTCAGTGCCTCAGCCTGGAGAAGAGTTCAGCACCATGGTCTGGAACAAGGTGGTCAGTGCCTCAGCCTGGAGAAGAGTTCAGCACCATGGTCTGGAACAAGGTGGTCAGTCCCTCAGCCTGGAGAAGAGTCCAGCTCCATGGTCTGGAACAAGGTGGTCAGTGCCTCAGCCTGGAGAAGAGTCCAGCACCATGGTCTGGAACAAGGTGGTCAGTGCCTCAGCCTGGAGAAGAGTCCAGCACCATGGTCTGGAACAAGGTGGTCAGTCCCTCAGCCTGGAGAAGAGTCCAGCACCATGGTCTGGAACAAGGTGGTCAGTGCCTCAGCCTGGAGAAGAGTTCAGCTCCAGGGTCTGGAACAAGGTGGTCAGTCCCTCAGCCTGGAGAAGAGTCCAGCTCCATGGTCTGGAACAAGGTGGTCAGTGCCTCAGCCTGGAGAAGAGTTCAGCTCCATGGTCTGGAACAAGGTGGTCAGTCCCTCAGCCTGGAGAAGAGTCCAGCTCCATGGTCTGGAACCAGACCCTGGAGGGACTGACCACCTCAAATACTTTTTCTCCAAGGTTGAAGGACTGATTACATCATCTCTATTTCACTACTACTAATTCCTCTGTATCTGACTGAAGAAGCCTGCTATGTAGGCGAAACGTTTCGGCAATAAATATAGCAATGTGTTGGACACGTGTCTCATCCGGTATTGTAAACGAAATGGAAATAAATGGTATAAAGTACCGAAACGATGGCAAAGTAAACACAAATATAGTATAATGTGAACCTTTATTGACGTTTCGCCCACACTGTAGACTTTATCAAGTACAAACAGATCTACCTGGGCGAATAGTACACGAGTATTTATAGGGTGGAGAGTCGGGTAGATCTGTTTGTGACTTGATAAAGCCCACGGTGTGGGCGAAACGTTGTCAATAAAGCATCGCATTATATTGTACTTGTGTTTACTTTGCCATCGTGTGGGTATTTTATTATCATTTATCTCCATTTCCTTATGTGAGAGTTCTGGTGTCCCGCTACAAGATGTCCTCTTTTGTACTCTAGTGCCGCCACCCACCACTCAGTTGTACTCTAGTGCCGTCACCCACCACTCAGTTGTACTCTAGTGCCGTCACCCACCACTCAGTTGTACTCTAGTGCTGTCACCCACCACTCAGTTGTACTCTAGTGCCGTCACCCACCACTCAGTTGTACTCTAGTGCCGTCACCCACCACTCAGTTGTACTCTAGTGCCGTCACCCACAACTCAGTTGTACTCTAGTGCCGTCACCCACCACTCAGTTGCTCAGTGCCGTCACCCACCACTCAGTTGTACTCTAGTGCTGCCACCCACCACTCAGATGTACTCTAGTGCCGTCACCCACCACTCAGTTGTACTCTAGTGCCGTCACCCACCACTCAGTTGTACTCTAGTGCCGTCACCCACAACTCAGTTGTACTCTAGTGCCGTCACCCACCACTCAGTTGTACTCTAGTGCCGTCACCCACCACTCAGTGTACTCAGTGCCGTCACTCACCACTCAGATGTACTCTAGTGCTGTCACCCATCACTCAGTTGTACTCTAGTGCTGTCACCCACCACTCAATTGTACTCTAGTGCCGTCACCCACCACTCAGTTGTACTCTAGTGCCGTCACCCACCACTCAGATGTACTCTAGTGCCGTCACTCACCACTCAGATGTACTCTAGTGCTGCCACCCACCACTCAGATGTACTCTAATGCCATCACCCACCACTCAGATGTACTCTAGTGCTGCCACCCACCATTCAGTTGTACTCTAGTGCCGTCACCCACCACTCAGATGTACTCTAGTGCTGTCACCCACCACTCAGTCGTACTCTAGTGCTGTCACCCACCACTCAGTCGTACTCTAGTGCTGCCACCCACCATTCAGTTGTACTCTAGTGCTGCCACCCACCACTCAGATGTACTCTAGTGCCATCACCCACCACTCAGATGTACTCTAGTGCCGTCACCCACCACTCAGTTGTACTCTAGTGCCGTCACCCACCACTCAGTTGTACTCTAGTGCCGTCACCCATCACTCAGTTGTACTCTAGTGCTGTCACCCACCACTCAATTGTACTCTAGTGCCGTCACCCACCACTCAGTTGTACTCTAGTGCCAGTGACCCACCACTCAGATGTACTGCAGTGCGTCACTCCCAGCTCAGATGTACTCTATGCTGCCACCTGCACTCCAGATGTACTCCTGAGTGCCATCACCATGCCATCAAGATGTACTCTAGTGCTGCCACCACCATTCAGTTGTACTCTAGTGCCGTCACCACCACTTCAGATGTACTCTCAGTGCTGTCCCCACCACTCAGCCTCTCAGTGCTGTCACCCACCCTCCAGTCGTACTCTGTGCTGCCTCCACCATTCAGTTGCACTCTGATGCTGCCACCCACTCAGATAACTCTAGTGCCTCACCACACTCAGATGACTCTCATGCTGCACACCCACCATTCTAGTTCACCTGGCTGTCACTCACCACTCAGTCGTACCTGTACTGCACCCACCACTCAGTCAACTCTGAGTGCCTCCCCATGCTCAGTCAACCTGACTGCCTCACTACCACTGAGGTCCTCAGCAGTCACTAGTCAAGCTGACTGCCTCCCATGCTAGTCAACCTGACTGCCTCCCATGCTAGTCAACCTGACTGCCTCCCATGCTAGTCAACCTGACTGCCTCCCATGCTAGTCAACCTGACTGCCTCCCATGCTAGTCAACCTGACTGCCTCCCATTGCAAAGCTGCTGTAAGACCCGTGAGAACTTACCTCTCCTCATCCCCCCCCCCCACATCAACAAGAGATGAAGGGAGGTACACACTAATTCCTACATGAAGGGAACACCAGGAACAACAAGGCATAATACCGTGACTGGAACAACATACACAAAACCCGCACATAGAAGAGAGGAACTTACACGACGTTTTGGTCCCACTTGGACCATTTACAAAGTTACTTTGTAAATGGTGTTCGTATGTTTTTCTCTGTGCCATGTGCGGGTTATTTGTGTACTGTTCTCCCCATCCTTCTAACCCACCTTCTAACCCACCTTCTAACCCACCTTCTAACCCACCTTCTAACCCACCTTGGTATGTGACCTCACAACATTCACTACACGAATGTAATGTAACACACACATGCATACGTAGTGTACCATACGTAGTATACCATACGTAGTGTACCATACGTAAGTATACCATACGTAGTATACCATACGAAGTATACCATACGAAGTATACCATACGAAGTATACCATACGAAGTATACCATACGAAGTATACCATACGAAGTATACCATACGAAGTATACCATACGAAGTATACCATACGAAGTATACCATACGAAGTAGTTTGTACCATACGAAGTATACCATGTGAGTATACTATACAATATACATATATATATACATATAATATATATAATATATAGAAGAGAAAAGAAGTATACATAGAGAGCTAAACAAACCCTATCGTATATACCTAGTTACCATGAGAAACACTTGACGATACAAGTAAAATTTTCATGAAGTAGTCATGGAGGTGGCACAGCCCATGGAGTGCAAACCCATACAGTTTCCTTATCATAAAGGGTCATCTTAAAATAAGTGTGTGTATATATATATATATATATATATATATATATATATATATATATATATATATATATATATATATATATATATATATAGAGAGAGAGAGAGAGGAGAGAGAGAGAGAGAGAGAGAGAGAGAGCAAGAGAGAGAGAGAGACTAGAGATCAACAAACATATCGTATAATTTGAGCCTAGTTTGGGGCATCACTGGTAAACACTTGACGATAATCAAGTCAATATAGTTAATCATGAAGGTAGTCATGGAGGCTGGCACCAGCCCATGGAGGCTGGCACCAGCCCATGGAGGCTGGCACCAGCCGCATGCGGCCCTCCACTGACAATAATACACTTAGCACTTGCCTTAATTAGCACAATACTAGTGCTATTATGTCCATCGGGAAGCGTTAAACCCACCTGAGGAATAAAGATAATCAGATTTGATATTACACTGAGGATTATTGAACCAATATTATTATTATTATTATTATTATTATTATTATTATTATTATTATTATTATTATAGTAGTAGTAGCAGTAGTAGTAGTGGTGGTGGTAGTAATAATAGTAGTATTAACAGTGTTAGTAATAGCAGTAATAACATTAGTAATAATAATAACATTAGCAGCATAGCACCTTAATTTTGTAAAGCCCTCTAGTGTAAGTCTAAAAAAAGAGAAAAAGATAACTCGCTTGAGAGTCAGATTAGAGATGACAGGAGGAGAGAGAGAGAGAGAGAGAGAGAGAGAGAGAGAGAGAGAGAGAGAGAGAGAGAAGAGAGGTAAATGAGAGTGATTAGTATTAATGGAAAGGCAGATTTAGGGTGAGGGAAAGTGAGGATTGTGTTGGAGAAGGTTGTGATAGATAGAGAGAAAGCGAGAGCGAGAGAGAGAGAGAGAGAGAGAAAGAGAGTGAAAGCGCGTGCGTGAGGCAGGCAAGCAGGGAGGGAGGGCCAGGCAGAGAACACAGGGTCTGCAACACCAGCCTCAGTATAGCTGTTGCAGCCGTGTAACACGGTGTCAGTGTCGTCTCCACCACACACGCCTCTCCTCTCCCTCTCTCTCTCTCTCCTTCGGATAATCATCTCCCCTCCCCCACCTGCAGACAATTGCTCATCACCCACGTAGTACACCCACCTAAATCACCCCTCCCCCGTACATCAGGGGGGGGCATCAGTGCTTGTGCTGAAGATAGTGACTGGGAAAATAATAGGTCCAAAATAAAAGAAAATAGATATAAGTGATAAATAGGCAGAAATGAACAATTGAGATGAACCTATAGTGACAAAGGTGGACCCATAGTCAACTTCTATCCCTATTTACTACCATTTCTCTTCCTATTAATGATTCTTACCATTTCCAGAGACTATTACAGACTATTATGATTTGTGTGAATTGTGTTATTGCTGTTATTGTTGATGTTATTGTTGTTATTGTTAGTTTACGTCTTGAGAGACAAAGAGAAATATTCAGTGAGTTTATTATGGTAAGACTCTTGTTTTAGAGAGTGTTGACAGATGGTTTAAACTGAGAGTTTCTATGACATATGTTGCTTTACCAGTCAGCCCTCACCCCAGTACTCCCACCTCAGTTCTCCCACCCCAGTACTCCCACCTCAGTTCTCCCACCCCAGTACTCCCACCTCAGTTCTCCCACCCCAGTACTCCCACACTAGTACTCCCACCCCAGTACTCCCACCCCAGTACTCCCACACTAGTACTCCCACACTAGTACTCCCACCCCAGTACTCCCACCCCAGTACTCCCACACTAGTACTCCCACACCAGTACTCCCACCCCAGTACTCCCACACTAGTACTCCCACACCAGTACTCCCACACCAGTACTCCCACACTAGTACTCTCACACCAGTACTCCCACCCCAGTACTCCCACACCAGTACTCCCACCCCAGTACTCCCACCTCAGTACTCCCACCCCAGTACTCCCACACTAGTACTCCCACACCAGTACTCCCACATCAGTACTCCCACACTAGTACTCCCACACCAGTACTCCCACCCCAGTACTCCCACACCAGTACTCCCACCCCAGTACTACCACCTCAGTACTCCCACCCCAGTACTCCCACACCAGTACTCCCACACCAGTACTCCCACCCCAGTACTCCCACACCAGTACTCCCACACCAGTACTCCCACACCAGTACTCCCTCCCCAGTACTTCCTCCCCAGTACTCCCACCCCAGTACTCCCACACCAGTACTCCCACACCAGTACTCCCACACCAATAGGTCCACACCAGTACGTCCACATTAGTACGCTCACACCAGTACTCCCACACTAGTACGCCCACATTAGTACGCCAACACCAGTACGCCCACATTAGTACGCCCACACCAGTACTCCCACACCAGTAAGCCCACACCAGCATGCCCACACTAGTGCTCTCACACCAGTATACCCACACCAGTACTCCCACACCAGTACGCCAACACCAGCACGCCCACACTAGTGCCCCCACATCAGTACACCCACACTAGTACTCCCACACCAGTACCCCCACACCAGTACGCAAACACCAGTACTCCCACACCAGTACGTCCACACCAGTATTCCCACACCAGTACGCCCACATCAGTACGCCGGCACCAGTACGTCAACATCAGTACACCCACACCAGTACTCCCACACTAGTACGCCCACACAAGTACGTCAACACCAGTACTCCCACACTAGTACGTCCACACCGGTACGTCAACACCACTGCATCCAAACCAGTACGCCCACACTATTACGCCCACACCAGTACGTCAACACCAGTACACCCACACTAGTACGCCCATGCTAGTAACCATACACTATTACGCACACACCAGTACGCTTACGCCAGTACGCCCTCACTAGTACGCCCACGCTACTACGCCTTCACTAGTACGCTCACGCCAGTACGCCCTTACTAGTACGCAGTATTAGTAATAGCAGTAGCAGTAATAGTAATAGCAGTAGTAATAATAGCATTAGTAGTAACAGTAATAGCAGTGGTAGAAATAGCAGTAGTAGTAATAGTAATAGCAGTGGTAGTAATAACAGTAGCAGTAATAGTAATAGCAGTAGTAGTAATATCAGTAGTAGTAGTAGTAATAGCAGTAGCAGTAGTAGTAATAGCAGTAGTAGTAATAGTAGTAGTAGTAATAGTAGTAGTAGTAATAGCAGTAGTAGTAATAGTAATAGTAGTAATAGTAAAAACAGTAGCAGTAATAATAATAGCAGTAGCATTAGTAGTAATAGCAGTAGCAGTAATAATAATAGCAGTAGCATTAGTAGTAATAGCAGTAGCAGTAATAGTAATAGCAGTAGCAGTAGTAGTAATAGCAGTAGCAGTAATAATAATAACAGTAACAGTAGTAGTAATAGCAGTAGCAGTAATAATAATAGCAGTAGCAGTAGTAGTAATAGCAGAAGCAGTAATAGTAATAGCAGTAGTGGTAATAGCAGTAGCAGTAATAATAATAGCAGTAGTAGTAATAGCAGTAGCAGTAATAATAATAGCAGTAGTGGTAATAGCAGTAGCAGTAATAATAATAGCAGTAACAGTAGTAGTAATAGCAGTACCAGTAATAATAATAGCAGTAGCAGTAGTAGTAATAGCAGAAGCAGTAATAGTAATAGCAGTAGTGGTAATAGCAGTAGCAGTAATAATAATAGCAGTAGCAGTAATAATAATAGCAGTAGTGGTAATAGCAGTAGCAGTAATAATAATAGCAGTAGTAGTAATAATAATAGCAGTAGCAGTAATAGCAGAAGCAGTAATAGTAATAGCAGTAGTGGTAATAGCAGTAGCCGTAATAATAATAGCAGTAGTAGTAATAACAGTACCAGTAATAATAATAGCAGTAGCAGTAATAACAGTACCAGTAATAATAATAGCAGTAGCAGTAGTAGTAATAGCAGTACCAGTAATAGCAGTACCAGTAATAATAATAGCAGTAGCAGTAATAGTAATAGCAGTAGCAGTAATAATAATAGCAGTAGCAGTATTAGTAATAGCAGTAGCAGTAATAATAATAGCAGTAGCAGTAGTAGTAATAGCAGTACCAGTAATAATAATACCAGTAGCAGTAGTAGTAATAGCAGTAGCAGTAATAATAATAGCAGTACCAATAATAGTAATAGCAGTAGCAGTAATAATAGCAGTAGCAGTAGTAGTAATAGCAGTACCAGTAATAATAATAGCAGTAGCAGTAATAATAATAGCAGTAGAAGTAGTAGTAATAGCAGTAGTAGTAGTAGTAGTAATAGCAGTAGCAGTAATAATAATAGCAGTAGTAGTAGTAGTAATAGCAGTAGCAGTAATAATAATAGCAGTACCAGTAATAATAATAGCAGTAGCAGTAATAGTAATAGCAGTAGCAGTAATAATAATAGCAGTAGTAGTAGTAGTAATAGCAGTAGCAGTAATAATAATAGCAGTACCAGTAATATTAATAGCAGTAGCAGTAATAATAATAGCAGTAGAAGTAGTAGTAATAGCAGTACCAGTAATAGTAATAGCAGTACCAATAGTAGTAATAGCAGTAGCAGTAATAATAATAGCAGTAGTAGTAGTAGTAATAGCAGTAGCAGTAATAATAATAGCAGTAGAAGTAGTAGTAATAGCAGTAGCAGTAATAATAATAGCAGTAGTAGTAGTAGTAATAGCAGTACCAGTAATAGTAATAACAGTACCAGTAGTAGTAATAGCAGTACCAGTAATAGTAATAGCAGTAGTAGTAGTATTTAATAGCAGTATACTTAATATATATTGAGATATAAAAGACCAGCAAAGTAATAGCAGTACCAGTAATAGTAATAACAGTACCAGTAATAGTAATAGCAGTACCAGTAATAGTAATAACAGTACTAGTATTCTTTTATTGCTGAACATTATTATTCTTAATACTATGATATTGAGATATTTTACAAGGACCAGCAACAAGAACTTACAAGTTGCTTACAGATCCATGAACGGAGCTCAACTCTTGCGTTGTCAGTCTAAATATACTGAACCCGGACGATATTACTGCAACACGATGGTTGCTCCTTCCACTGCCTTGGAATATCGGAAAAATTGTCTAAAAGTTTCGTTTTCCCGTTTTTCTTCGAGTTAGTCGTGTGTTCTCTGTTATTCCTGGTTCTTTCTGCCGATTTTTTCCCTCCTCCTCCTGTTCATCTTTCTTACACTAAATATACCTGGAGAATTTAATTTAGAATGTGAGTGTAGTCGGTAAAGCTTTCTTAATTGCTTCAAAATCTAATTTCTTTTGAATCTAAGTCAAATATTCTATTTTGTACATGGCGGTGATGTACTCAGCGGTAATTCACTCGTTTACAAGATTATATTAAACGCAATATTACTCGTTTACAAGATTATCTTAAGCAATATTACTCGTTTACAAGATTATATAAAACGCAATATTACTCGTTTACAAGATTATATTAAACGCAATATTACTCGTTTACAAGATTATCTTAAGCAATATTACTCGTTTACAAGATTATATTAAACGCAATATTACTCGTTTACAAGATTATATTAAACGCAATATTACTCGTTTACAAGATTATCTTAAACGCAATATTACTCGTGTACAAGATTATCTTAAACGCAATATTACTCGTTTACAAGATTATCTTAAGCAATATTACTCGTTTACAAGATTATATTAAACGCAATATTACTCGTTTACAAGATTATCTTAAACGCAATATTACTCGTTTACAAGATTATCTTAAACGCAATATTACTCGTTTACAACATTATCTTAAACGCAATATTGTTCGTTTACAAGATTATCTTACGCAATATTACTAGTTTACAAGATTATCTTAAACGCAATATTACTCGTTTACAAGATTATCTTACGCAATATTACTAGTTTACAAGATTATCTTAAACGCAATATTACTCGTTTACAAGATTATCTTAAACGCACTATTACTCGTTTACAAGATGATCTTAAACGCAATATTACCCAGCGATAATTAACTTCCAGACAAAACACACATTAATCAATATATTCTAAGCAACAGGTTTTATAATATTACAATGATTAATAATAATTTTCCCTTCATTCACCAGTGATTTTTATACCTAAACAGCAACGAGAAGATAAGAGGCTGTCCCATGAACAATCTGTTACAACAGAGTAACGCACGTGTGCCAGCTGCATAGCTGTGTTCAGCGTGTTGTACCCACCAACACATTTACAAGAGTCGCTCCCACCTGTGTGAGAGCCAGATCAGAGGTATAACTCTGCTCTCGTAGCCTCTTCCTTATTTCCACAGCTGCTAAACAAACACAAGTGAAACACACATGTAGAGTGATGACTGTGTTGCAAGAGGATAGCAGAATGTGGGGAGGTTGTGTTGAGTATGTGGGCGAGGGTAATGTTTGTGTACTGTTGAACTGTCGAGTGGACGAAGTCATGAACGCTGCTTTTCTTAAGAAGCTCAACATATAAAGCAGTTATTTGTCGTGGTACAGTATAGCAAAATAACTTAACTGCTTTGTGGCTAGAGGATGTCAACACCGCGTAGTAACTTCATAGCTTCAAGAACTACGCTGGTTGCTGCCTTCACGAACGCTGCTACGACCAGACGGCTTTAGGAGCGCTGCTTCCGACCAGCCTCGAGAGAAAGCTACTGCAGACGACTTCGAGAAAGCTGCTTCAGACGCTTTCAAGAACGCTGGTGCAGAGAGCTTCAAGAACGCTGGTGCAGAGAGCTTCAAGAACGCTGGTGCAGAGAGCTTCAAGAACACTAGTGCAAACAGCTTCAAGAACGCTGGTGTAGACAGCTTCAAGAACGCTGCCTCCCACACAAGAACTACCCATCTAGAAAGCTTCTGCTCTTCTCCGTATCCCTCTTCCCCAGGCAAGTTCTACAGCATTCCAGCGTCTTCAAGACCTCTTCCAGGAGAGAGACCCCACACAGGTGCTAGGTGTACCTGTGTGCTGAGGACAGCACACACGCCCTGGGTTGGAAAGTGTTGTGGGAGCCTCACTCAGCAAGTAGGAACCATCCCTAGGACTGATGATACCAGCCTGGGAACATTCAAAGACTCCAGCATCCTCCTAATGTAAGTATGTGGTCATACATGTGCAGAGTGTGTATAAGATGTCTTGACTGTGTTCTAGTTAGTGTTGACTGTCTTCCAGTCAGTGTTGACTGTCTTCCAGTCAGTCGTGACTGTATCTCCCTCCCTGTCTCACCCTGCCTTTCTCACCCTGCCTGTCTCACCCTGCCTGTCTCTCCCTGCCTGTCTCTCTCTGCCTGTCTCTCCCTCTCTGTCTCTTTCTCTCTCTCCCTCCCTGTCTCACCCTGCCTGTCTCTTCCTCTCTGTCTCACCCTTCCTGTCTCACCTCCTGTTCCCTGCCTGTCTCACCTCCTGTTCCCTGCCTGTCTCACCTCCTGTTCCCTGCCTGTCTCACCCTTCCTGTCTCGCCTCACCATGGATCGTTCTCTCACCTCCCGTCACACCCTGCCTGTCTCACCTCCCGTCACTTGTTCTTCGGAAAATTCCTCCTCTTCAACACTCTGCTTTCAGCCACTGTTTACCATCTATATACTCACGTCTCTTTCTTTTTTCTTCCCCTGCTGTTTGTTTCCTTGTAACGACGTCAAAGGTTAATATGCAGTGTGGTCGCTCCTGCCTACTGCTGCTGCTTTGTAATCTATAACTTTTAATATATCTGAATTTTTTATAGTAGATATTAGGAGTTAGTTTTTCAGCATGTCTCGCCCTTCCATTCTCTCTGACCTTTTTTTTTAAGCTCCTCGATAATGAGCCCAGGAGTCTTGTCCAACAAGCTCGTGTCCACTACGATCTGCTAAAGCTTCCAAAAGCTTCTCTACGACTACTATTCTTAAGTTTAAAGTGTAGGAAAGTGTTGTAAAGTGTGGGCGTGGTGTACGACTGGTGGGTTGGTGTACGACTTGTGGGTTGGTGTACGACTGGTGGGTTGGTGTACGACTGGTGGGTTGGTGTACGACTGGTGGGTTGGTGTACGACTGGTGGGCGTGGTGTACGACTGATGGGTTTGTGTACGACTTGTGGGTTGGTGTACGACTGGTGGGTTGGTGTACGACTGGTGGGTTGGTGTACGACTGGTGGGTTGGTGTACGACTGGTGGGTTGGTGTACGACTGGTGGGTTGGTGTACGACTTTGGGTTGTCGACTGGTGGGTTGGTGTACGACTGGTGGGTTGGTGTACGACTGGTGGGTTGGTGTACGACTGGTGGGTTGGTGTACGACTGGTGGGTTGGTGTACGACTGGTGGGTTGGTGTACGACTGGTGGGTTGGTGTACGACTGGTGGGCGTTGTTTACGACTGGTGGGTTGGTGTACGACTGGTGGGTTGGTGTACGACTGGTGGGTTGGTGTACGACTGGTGGGTTGGTGTACGACTGGTGGGTTGGTTACGACTGGTGGGTTGGTGTACGACTGGTGGGTTGGTGTACGACTGGTGGGTTGGTGTACGACTGGTGGGCTGGTGTACGACTGGTGGGTTGGTGTACGACTGGTGGGTTGGTGTACGACTGGTGGGTTGGGGTGTACGACTGGTGGGTTGGTGACGACTGGTGGGTTGGTGTACGACTGGTGGGTTGGTGTACGACTGGTGGGTTGGTGTACGACTGGTGGGTTGGTGTACGACTGGTGGGTTGGTGTACGACTGGTGGGTTGGTGTACGACGGGTTGTGACGATGGTGGGTTGGTGTACGACTGGTGGGTTGGTGTACGACTGGTGGGTGGTGTACGACTGTGGGTTGGTGTACGACTGGTGGGTTGGTGTACGACTGGTGGGTTGGTGTACGACTGGTGGGTTGGTGTACGACTGGTGGGTGGTGTACGACTGGTGGGTTGGTGTACGACTATGGGTTGGTGTACGACTGGTGGGTGGTGTACGACTGGGGTCAGGGGTTGGTGTACGACTGGTGGGTTGGTGTACGACTGGTGGGTTGGTGTACGACTGGTGGGTTGGTGTACGACTGGTGGGTTGGTGTACGACTGGTGGGTTGTGTACGACTGGTGGGTTGGTGTACGACTGGTGGGTTGGTGTACGACTGGTGGGCGTGGTGTACGACTGGTGGGTTGGTGTACGACTGGTGGGTTGGTGTACGACTGGTGGGTTGGTGTACGACTGGTGGGTTGGTGTACGACTGGTGGGTTGGTGTACGACTGGTGGGTGTTTGACTGGTGGTTGGTGTACGACTGGTGGGTTGGTGTACGACTGGTGGGTTGGTGTACGACTGGTGGGTTGGTGTACGACTGGTGGGTTGGTGTACGACTGGTGGGTTGGTGTACGACTGGTGGGTTGGTGTACGACTGGTGGGTTGGTGTACGACTGGTGGGTTGGTGTACGACTGGTGGGTTGGTGTACGACTGGTGGGTTGGGTACTGGTGGGTTTGTGTACGACTGGTGGGTTGGTGTACGACTGGTGGGTTGGTGTACGACTGGTGGGTTGGTGTACGACTGGTGGGTTGGTGTACGACTGGTGGGTTGGTGTACGACTGGTGGGTTGGTGTACGACTGGTGGGTTGGTGTACGACTGGTGGGTTGGTGTACGACTGGTGGGTTGGTGTACGACTGGTGGGTTGGTGTACGACTGGTGGGTTGGTGTACGACTGGTGGGTTGGTGTACGACTGGTGGGTTGGTGTACGACTGGTGGGTTGGTGTACGACTGGTGGGTTGGTGTCGACTGGTGGGTGGTGTACGACTGGTGGGTTGGTGTACGACTGGTGGGTTGGTGTACGACTGGTGGGTTGGTGTACGACTGGTGGGTTGGTGTACGACTGGTGGGTGTGCGTGTACGACTGGTGGGTTGGTGTACGACTGGTGGGTTGGTGTACGACTGGTGGTTGGTGTACGACTGGTGGGTTGGTGTACGACTGGTGGTGTGCTGGTGGTTGGTACGACTGGTGGGTGGTGTACGACTGGTGGGTTGGTGTACGACTGGTGGGTTGGTGTACGACTGGTGGGTTGGTGTACGACTGGTGGGTTGGTGTACGACGGTGGTGTACGACTGGTGGGTTGTGTACGACTGGTGGGTTGGTGTACGACTGGTGGGTTGGTGTACGACTGGTGGGTTGGTGTACGACTGGTGGGTTGGTGTACGACTGGTGGGTTGGTGTACGACTGGTGGGGTGGGTTGGTACGACTGGTGGGTTGGTGTACGACTGGTGGGTTGGTGTACGACTGGTGGGTTGGTGTACGACTGGTGGGTTGTGTACGACTGGTGGGTTGGTGTACGACTGGTGGGTTGGTGTACGACTGGTGGGTTGGTGTACGACTGGTGGGTTGGTGTACGACTGGTGGGTTGGTGTACGACTGGTGGGTTGGTGTACGACTGGTGGGTTGGTGTACGACTGGTGGGTTGTGTACGACTGGTGGGTTGGTGTACGACTGGTGGGTTGGTGTACGACTGGTGGGTTGGTGTACGACTGGTGGGTTGGTGTACGACTGGTGGGTTGGTGTACGACTGGTGGGTTGGTGTACGACTGGTGGGTTTGTGTACGACTGGTGGGTTGGTGTACGACTGGTGGGTTTGTGTACGACTGGTGGGTTGGTGTGCGACTGGTGGGTTGGTGTACGACTGGTGGGTTGGTGTACGTCTGGTGGGTTGGTGTACGACTGGTGGGTTGGTGTACGACTGGTGGGTTGGTGTACGACTGGTGGGTTGGTGTACGACTGGTGGGTTGGTGTACGACTGGTGGGATGGTGTACGACTGGTGGGTTGGTGTACGACTGGTGGGTTGGTGTACGACTGGTGGGTTGGTGTACGACTGGTGGGGTGGTGTACGACTGGTGGGTTGGTGTACGTCTGGTGGGTTGGTGTACGACTGGTGGGTTGGTGTACGACTGGTGGGTTGGTGTACGACTGGTGGGTTTGTGTACGACTGGTGGGTTTGTGTACGACTGGTGGGTTGGTGTACGACTGGTGGATTGGTGTACGACTGGTGGGTTGGTGTACGACTGGTGGGTTGGTGTACGACTGGTGGGTTGGTGTACGACTGGTGGGTTGGACTGGTAAACTGGGTGGTGAGCCGCTGATCAAGGTAATGGGCTGGTAAGTGGGTGGTGGACTGGGAGAGTAATGGGTGGTGGACTGGGAGTAATGGGTGGTGGACTGGGAGAGTAATGGGTGGTGGACTGGGAGAGTAATGGGTGGTGGACTGGGAGAGTAATGGGTGGTGGACTGGGAGAGTAATGGGTGGTAGACTGGGAGAGTAATGGGTGGTGGACTGGGAGAGTAATGGGTGGTGGACTGGGAGAGTAATGGGTGGTGGACTGGGAGAGTAATGGGTGGTAGACTGGGAGAGTAATGGGTGGTGGACTGGGAGAGTAATGGGTGGTGGACTGGGAGAGTAATGGGTGGTGGACTGGGAGAGTAATGGGTGGTGGACCAGGTGAATGTCATCTTCCCATGGTATTCTCTTCAAGGATCTGATCTCCTATACTTGGTACTTTACAAGAGTCTGTAGTCCAACTTTAGCAGAGTTTGTGGATGTCCCAGGAAATCCAACTCGACAATCCGGTCCTTCAAGCCAGTCCTTCAAGCCAGTCCTTCAAGCCAGTCCTCCAATGGGTCTTACCTGCATTACTGTGACTACTAAATACTTTAGTAGACTCTTAAGACAGTATTTTGTCATCAGACAGTGACGTGTTAATTAGTAAAAAATTGTTTGCTATCCATCTGTTCAATAATATTGTCTATAATGACGGTGTCGTCAGGTGTTTACACATATATTAACAATAGTTGTGGGCCTTTTTAAAAAGTGAATTTTAAATGAGTTTTTAATAGCTTTACAAAAGCCCCATAGAGTCTTCTACGACAATTCTGAAACACTTACAAGACCCACCACAAACACCTTCCCTCCCTCCCCCTCAACACCCCCCGTCAAAACCCACCGCAAACACCTTCCCTCCCTCCCCCTCAACACCCACCTCCCTCCAATACTTTCTACAACACCCACCTCTTTCACAAACTCTCCCTTCACCTTTCAAGACCCTCTTTTCCACAGTGAGCCCAGGAGCTCGTCTCCCGCCGTAGCCACAGCAGGAAAGAGCCCCACACATCAGGTGTTCACCCACAGAGAAGTAATAATCATAACAATAACAACCTTGAGGAAACAAGGTCGTCCTTGAAGGAGAAAGTCACCACTCAAGCTGTTATAATTGTCCAGTAAAGGGAAAATAAGCCGCTTAGGGCTGCTGAGGGTCAACCAGCCCTTAGGAAGGCGACCTATGAGTGGGCGGCTGTGATGCAATTTCACGCCCACCACTTTGGTGGTGGCGGTAGTCGTAGTAGTGATGGTGGTGGTAGTGGTGGTAGTAGTGGTGGTAAGGGAAACATTGATCTTGAGAGGACGATGGATTAAAGGTCGGGAGCTGAGAGAGGAGAGTATCAAACTGGCAGCCCCAACACCAGCTCTTCCTCATTGACACATCACCAGACAGCCAGCCACCAGCCAGCCAGCCAGCCTGACAGCCAGCCAGCCTGACAGCCAGCCAGCCAGCCAGCCAGCCTGACAACCAGCCAGCCTGCCTGACAGCCAGTCAGCCTGCCTGACAACCAGCCAGCCAGCCAGCCTGACAGCCAGCCAGCCTGCCTGACAACCAGCCAGCCTGCCTGACAGCCAGCCAGCCTGCCTGACAGCCAGCCAGCCTGCCTGACAACCTGACAGCCAGCTAGCCAGCCAGCCAGACAACCAGCCAGCCAGCCAGCCAGCCAGACAACCAGCCAGCCAGCCAGCCAGCCTGACAACCAGCCAGCCTGCCTGACAGCCAGTCAGCCTGCCTAACAACCAGCCAGCCAGCCAGCCTGACAGCCAGCCAGCCTGCCTGACAACCAGCCAGCCTGCCTGACAGCCAGCCAGCCTGCCTGACAGCCAGTCAGCCTGCCTGACAACCAGCCAGCCAGCCAGCCTGACAGCCAGCCAGCCTGCCTGACAACCAGCCAGCCAGCCTGACAGCCAGCCAGCCTGCCTGATAACCAGCCAGCCAGCCAGCCTGCCTGACAGCCAGCTAGCCAGCCAGCCAGACAACCAGCCAGCCAGCCAGACAACCAGCCAGCCAGCCAGACAACCAGCCAGCCAGCCATCCAGCCAGCCAGCCAGCCAGCTGCCCCCCAACAACACAAGTAATTCTCACACACTCGTCATTCACATAATCATTATTTTCACACTTCTCACTTACACACACACACACACACACACACACACACACTACACCTATTTGGCAATATACTGTTTTAAAAAAATTGCCAAAAAATACATGATAAAACATGTGTGAATAACAGATAGTGGAGCAGTGCGCCCCACTGACATTTACCCTATAACAGTTATAGATTTTCGGTAATATCTGAAAAAAAACAGCCCTGGATTATACTGTGGGGGTATTTTCGGGGTTAAACGGAAAATGGTACGTCAGTGTTTTAGCCTGTATGCTTTATATACTGATGGGGCAGTCTGATGGGCCCTTCTGATGGGAAGTTTGAAGTGGGGGTAGTTTGATGAGCCATCCTGATGGGTAGTATTGTGGGTAGTGAACATACCACTAACACCAGCACTACCACCACTAATACCACCACCACCATCACCACTAATACCACCACCACCATCACCACTAATACCACCACCACCATCACCACTAATACCACCACCACCATCACCACTAATACCACCACCACCACTACTACTAACACCACCACTACTACTAACACCACCACTACTACTAACACCACCACTACTACTAACACCACCACCACTACTAACACCACCACTACTACTAACACCACCACTACTACTAACACCACCACTACTACTAACACCACCACTACTACTAACACCACCACTACTACTAACACCACCACTACTACTAACACCACCACTACTACTAACACCACCAATACTACTAACACCACCACTACTACTAACACCACCACTACTACTAACACCACCACTACTACTAACACCACCACTACAACTAACACCACCACTACTACTAACACCACCACTACTACTAACACCACCACTACTACTAACACCACCACTACTACTAACACCACCACTACAACTAACACCACCACTACTACTAACACCACTACTACTAACACCACCACCACTAACCCCGTTATGCATTTCCCATCAACACTATAATTAACACAGCAGACCCTTGCTGGACCGATCCTTCTCAACTCCTGCTCTTCTCAAGGCATTATCACTTCAATGTATCTTGAAAGCTACGAAAGATTTCAGCTTCATTAACTCAGCTTAGCAAATTGTTCCACTCACAGTAACTCAGCTTAGCAAATTGTTCCACTCACAGTAACTCAGCTTAGCAAATTGTTCCACTCACAGTAACTCAGCTTAGCAAATTGTTCCACTCACAGTAACTCAGCTTAGCAAATTGTTCCACTCACAGTAACTCAGCTTAGCAAATTGTTCCACTCACAGTAACTCAGCTTAGCAAATTGTTCCACTCACAGTAACTCAGCTTAGCAAATTGTTAAACTCACCGTAACTCAGCTTAGCAAATTGTTCCACTCACCGTAACTCAGCTTAGCAAATTGTTCCACTCACAGTAACTCAGCTTAGCAAATTGTTCCACTCACCGTAACTCAGCTTAGCAAATTGTACCACTCACAGTAACTCAGCTTAGCAAATTGTTCCACTCACCGTAACTCAGCTTAGCAAATTGTACCACTCACAGTAACTCAGCTTAGCAAATTGTACCACTCACAGTAACTCAGCTTAGCAAATTGTTCCACTCACCGTAACTCTGCTTAGCAAATTGTTCCACTCACCGTAACTCTGCTTAGCAAATTGTTCCACTCACCGTAACTCAGCTTAGCAAATTGTACCACTCACAGTAACTCAGCTTAGCAAATTGTTCCACTCACCGTAACTCAGCTTAGCAAATTGTTCCACTCACTGTAACTCGGCTTAGCAAATTGTTCCACTCACCGTAACTCAGCTGCACAGCCAGTTGTCTCTTCTAACTTCTCAAAATCAATATTTATCCAACTTGAATTTATTATTTTGAGTTCTTTCCTAGTTGAATATCTTCACTATGTATGACCTTCGCTATGTATGACCTTCACTATGTATGACCTCGCTATGTATGACCTTCGCTATGTATGACCTTCGCTATGTATGACCCTCGCTATGTATGACCCTCGCTATGTATGACCCTCGCTATGTATGACCTTCGCTATGTATGACCTCGCTATGTATGACCTCGCTATGTATGACCCTCGCTATGTATGACCTTCGCTATGTATGACCTTCGCTATGTATGACCCTCGCTATGTATGACCTTCGCTATGTATGACCTTCGCTATGTATGACCTTCGCTATGTATGACCTTCGCTATGTATGACCTTCGCTATGTATGACCCGCTATGTATGACCTCGCTATGTATGACCTCGTAGTTGACCTCATGTATGACCTTCGCTATGTATGACCTGCATAATGACCCTCGCTATGATGACCTCTTCATGTATGACCTCGCTATGTATGACCTCGCTATGATGACCCGCGTATGTATGACCTCGTATGTTGACCTCGCTATGTATGACCTTGCTATGTATGACCCTTGCCTATGTATGACCGCTTGACCAGTATGTATGACCTTGCTATGTATGACCTCGTAGTATGATGACCTCGTATGTATGACCTCGCTATGTATGACCTCGCTATGATGACCTCGCTATGTATGACCTGCTATTATGACCTTCGCTATGTATGACCTCGCTATGTATGACCTTCGCTATGTTGACCTCGCTATGAAGACCTCGCTATGTTGACCCTCGCTATGTATGACCTCGCTAGTATGACCTACTGTATGACCTCGCTATGTATGACCTCGCTATGAGCTGTATTAGACCTCGCTATGATGACACTTGCTATGTATGACCCTAGTATGTATGAGCCTTCGCTAGTATGACCCTGCTATTATGACCTCGCTATGAACCTCGTAGTATGACCCGCTATGATGACCTCGCTATGTATGACACTCCTATGATGACCTGTATGATGACCTTACGCTATGTATGACTTCAGCCTATGTATGACCTGCTATGTATGACCTCGTATGATGACCTGCTATATGACCTCGCTATGTAGACCCTCGCATGTGACCTCGCTATGTATGACCTCGCTATGTATGACCTACATGTATAGACCTACGCTATGTATGACCTCGCTATGTATGACCCGTATCAGTATTAGACCTCCTATGGGGCATGACCTGCTATGATGACCTCAGTTGCCCTCGTATGTGACCAGATGTAGACTGCTAGAAGACCTAGTCAGTGAGTTGACCATACGATTTAAACCAGTACGGTGAGTGACTAGCTATAGACCAGGTAGTATGACCTAGGTGAGTTAGAAACAGGCTATCGTTGAGGTCCCTCAGCATATAGAACCAGGTGCTACGGTGAGGCTATGAAACCAGAGTACGGCTGAGGTTAGAAACCAGGTCGGGTGAGTTAGAAACCAGGGTACGGTAGTTGACCAGTCATAGTGAACCAGGGTACGGTGAGGTTAGAAACCAGGGTACGGGTGAGGTTAGAAACCAGGGTACGGGTGAGGTTAGAACCAGGGTACGGTGAGGTTAGAAACCAGGGTACGGTGAGGTTAGAAACCAGGTGACGGGTGAGTTAGAAACCAGGGTACGGTGAGGTTAGAAACCAGGGACGGTGAGTTAGAAACCAGTACGTAGGTGAGTTAGAACCAGGGTACGGGTGAGGTTAGAAACCAGGGTACTGGTGAGGTTAGAAACCAGGGTACGGTGAGAGTTAGAAACCAGGGTACGTGGTTGCAGGTTCATGTAAACCAGGGTACAGGTGAGGTTAGAAACCAGGGTACAGGTGAGGTTAGAAAACCAGGGTACAGGTGAGGTTAGAAACCAGGGTACGGGGGAGGTTAGAAACCAGGGTACAGGTGAGGTTAGAAACCAGGGTACGGTGAGGTTAGAAACCAGGGTACGGTGAGGTTAGAAACCAGGGTACGGGTGAGGTTAGAAACCAGGGTCGGGTGAGGTTAGAAACCAGGGTACAGGTGAGGTTTGAAACCAGGGTACGGGTGAGGTTAGAAACCAGGGTACGGGTGAGGTTAGAAACCAGGGTACGGGTGAGGTTAGAAACCAGGGTACGGGTGAGGTTAGAAACCAGGTTACGGGTGAGGATAGAAACCAGGGTACGGGTGAGGTTAGAAACCAGGGTACGGGTGAGGTTAGAAACCAGGGTACGGGTGAGGTTAGAAACCAGGGTACGGGTGAGGTTAGAAACCAGGGTACGGGTGAGGTTAGAAACCAGGGTACGGGTGAGGTTAGAAACCAGGGTACGGTGAGGTTAGAAACCAGGGTACAGGTGAGGTTAGAAACCAGGGTACGGGTGAGGTTAGAAACCAGGGTACGGGTGAGGTTAGAAACCAGGGTACGGGTGAGGTTAGAAACCAGGGTACGGGTGAGGTTAGAAACCAGGGTACGGGTGAGGTTAGAAACCAGGTTACGGGTGAGGTTAGAAACCAGGTTACGGGTGAGGTTGGAAACCAGGTTACGGATGAGGTTAGAAACCACGGTACGGGTGAGGTTAGAACCCAGGTTAAGGGTGAGGTTAGAAACCAGGTTAAGGGTGAGGTTAGAAACCAGGTTATGGATGAGGTTAGAAACCAGGTTACGGGTGAGGTTAGAAACCAGGTTACGGATGAAGTTAGAAACCACGGTACGGGTGAGGTTAGAACCCAGGTTACGGATGAGGTTAGAAACCAGGTTACGGGTGAGGTTAGAAACCAGGTTACGGATGAGGTTAGAAACCACGGTACGGGTGAGGTTAGAAACCAGGTTACGGGTGAGGTTAGAAACCAGGTTACGGGTGAGGTTAGAAACCAGGTTACGGATGAAGTTAGAAACCACGGTACGGGTGAGGTTAGAAACCAGGGCGTGTTATTACCTCCCTTATACAGTGGATTAATTTTTATAAACCTTCTCTGTATGTTGGACAATGTGTTTATATACATTCTGCATAACGGAGACTAGAAATACGCTGCGTAATCTAAGTGAGGTCTTAATGACGACCCATAGAGCTGTAGTATAACCCCTGGACTCTTGTTACTTATACACCCCGATATAAATCCAAGTAGTTTCTTACCCTTATTACGATATATATATATATATATATATATATATATATATATATATATATATATATATATATATATATATATATATATATATATATAGCTCTAGGTCTTTCGTGTTGCAATCAACACATCGTCAGGAGCTTGCAGAAAAGACAAGCAGGTCCAAGCAGATATGATCACAGGGAACGCCTTTGCTGGAGTGAGGATATACTCTCTCTCTCTCTCTCTCTCTCTCTCTCTCTCTCTCTCTCTCTCTCTCTCTCTCTCTCTCTCTCTCTCTCTCTCTCTCTCTCTTTCTCTCTCTCTCGAGGACAAACTTAACTCTCCTCTTAATGACTTTTCAATTGTATTGTGGACACGAGCTGTGAAAAACTTACTTAGATTTTTTCTATGACTTGGTGAGAGGGAGAGCGTGAGGGAGATAAGAAAGTGGGGGAGAATGATAAAGTGTGGGAGAATGATAAAGTGGGGAGAATGATAAAGTGGGGAGAATGATAAAGTGTGGAGAATGATAAAGTGGGGAGAATGATAAAGTGGGGAGAATGATAAAGTGAGGGAGAATGATAAAGTGTGGGAGAATGATAAAGTGGGGGAGAATGATAAAGTGTGGGAGAATGATAAAGTGGGGAGAATGATAAAGTGGGGAAATGATAAAGTGAGGGAGAATGATAAAGTGAGGGAGAATGATAAAGTGGGGAGAATGATAAAGTGGGGAGAATGATAAAGTGAGGAGAATGATAAAGTGGGGAGAATGATAAAGTGAGGGAGAATGATAAAGTGGGGAGAATGATAAAGTGGGGAGAATGATAAAGTGTGGGAGAATGATAAAGTGGGGAGAATGATAAAGTGAGGGAGAATGATAAAGTGAGGAGAGATATGAAATAAAGTGGGGAGAAATGAATAAAGTGGGAGAATGATAAAGTGGGGAGAATGATAAAGTGTGGGAGAATGATAAAGTGGGGAGAATGATAAAGTGTGGGAGAATGATAAAGTGGGGAGAATGATAAAGTGGGGAGAATGATAAAGTGAGGAGAATGATAAAGTGGGGAGAATGATAAAGTGTGGGAGAATGATAAAGTGGGGAGAATGAGAAAGTGGGAAGAATGAGAAAGTTGGGAGAATGAGAAAGTGGGAAGAATGAGAAAGTGGGGGAGAATGATAAAGTGGGGGAGAATAAAAGAGTGAAAGAGGAGTGAAGGGAAAGCTATGAGAAGACGAGTGACGGAGTTCCGAATGAGAGGAGAGAGAGACACAGAGAGAGAGAGAGATATAGAGAGAATATTGATAGGTGATGGGAGTTGAGAGAGTTGAAAATAAAGAGTAAGAATAACTAAGAGAAAGAAGAGAGAAAGCTAAGAATAATGAGAAAGAATTAAACATACGCAAATATGAGGAAGCAACCAGCTGACAAAACAAAGAGCAGCAGGACAAAGAGCACAGCCAGGAGAATCACAGTGACATGAACAAGAGTGACATGAACAAGAGTGACAAGAACAAGAGTGACAAGAACAAGAGTGACAAGAACAAGAGTGACAATAACAAGAGTGACAAGAACAAGTGACAAGAACAAGTGACAATAACAAGAGTGACAATAACAAGTGACAAGAACAAGAGTGACAATAACAAGAGTGACAAGAACAAGAGTGACAATAACAAGAGTGACAAGAACAAGAGTGACAAGAACAAGAATGACAAGAACAAGAGTGACAAGAACAAGAGTGACAATAACAAGAGTGACAATAACAAGTGACAAGAACAAGAGTGACAATAACAAGAGTGACAATAACAAGAGTAACAAGAACAAGAGTGACAATAACAAGAGTGACAATAACAAGTGACAAGAACAAGAGTGACAATAACAAGAGTGACAAGAACAAGAGTGACAAGAACAAGAGTGACAATAACAAGAGTGACAATAACAAGTGACAAGAACAAGAGTGACAATAACAAGAGTGACAATAACAAGAGTAACAAGAACAAGAGTGACAATAACAAGAGTGACAATAACAAGTGACAAGAACAAGAGTGACATGAACAAGAGTGACATGAACATGAGTGACATGAACAAGAGTGACATGAACAAGAGTGACAAGAACAAGAGTGACAAGAACAAGAGTGACAAGAACAAGAGTGACAAGAACAAGAGTGACAATAACAAGAGTGACAAGAACAAGAGTGACAAGAACAAGAGTGACAAGAACAAGAGTGACAAGAACAAGAGTGACAAGAACAAGAGTGACAAGAACAAGAGTGACAATAACAAGAGTGACAATAACAAGTGACAAGAACAAGAGTGACAATAACAAGAGTGACAATAACAAGAGTAACAAGAACAAGAGTGACAATAACAAGAGTGACAAGAACAAGAGTGACAAGAACAAGAGTGACAATACCAAAAAAGTGACAAGAACAAGAGTGACAAGAACAAGAGTGACAATAACAAGAGTGACAAGAACAAGAGTGACAATAACAAGAGTGACAAGAACAAGAGTGACAATACCAAAAGAGTGACAAGAACAAGAGTGACAAGAACAAGAGTGACAAAAACAAGAGTGACAAGAACAAGATTGACAAGAACAAGAGTGACAAGAACAAGAGTGACAATAACAAGAGTGACAAGAACAAGAGTGACAAGAACAAGAGTGACAAGAACAAGAGTGACAAGAACAAGAGTGACAAGAACAAGAGTGACAAGAACAAGAGTGACAAGAACAAGAGTGACAAGAACAAGAGTGACATGAACAAGAGTGACAAGAACAAGAGTGACAAGAACAAGAGTGACAAGAACAAGAGTAACAAGAACAAGAGTGATAAGAACAAGAGTGACATGAACAAGAGTGAAGAGAACAAGAGTGACAAGAACAATAGTAACAAGAACAAGAGTGACAAGAACAAGAGTGGCAAGAACAAGAGTAACAAAAACAAGAGTAACAAGAACAAGAGTGACAAGAACAAGAGTGTCAAGAACAAGAGTGACAAGAACAAGAGTGACAAGAACAAGTGACAAGAACAAGAGTGGCAAAAACAAGAGTAACAATAATAAGAGTGGCAAGAACAAGAGTGACAAGAACAATAGTAACAAGAACAAGAGTAACAAGAACAAGAGTGACAAGAACAAGAGTGACAAGAAAAAAAGTGACAGTGACAAGAACAAGAGTAACAAGAACAAGAGTGGCAAGAACAAGAGTGACAAGAACAAGAGTAACAAGAACAATAGTAACAAAAACAAGAGTGGCAAGAACCAGAGTGACAAGAACAAGAGTAACAAGAACAAGAGTAACAAGAACAAGAGTGACAAGAACAAGAATAACAAGAACAAGAGTGCCAAAAACAAAAGTGGCAAGAACAAGAGTGGCAAGAACAAGAGTGACAAGAACAAGAGTAACAAGAACAAGAGTAACAAGAACAAAAGTGGCAAGAACCAGAGTGACAAGAACAAGAGTAACAAGAACAAGAGAAACAAGAAGAGTGACAAGAACAAGAGTGGCAAGAACAAGAGTGGCAAGAACAAGAGTGGCAAGAACAAGAGTGGCAAGAACAAGAGTGGCAAGAACAAGAGTGACACGAACAAGAGTGACAAGAACAAGAGTGACAAGAACAAGAGTAACAAGAACAAGAGTGACAAGAACAAGAGTAGCAAGAACAAGAGTGACAAGAACAAGAGTAACAAGAACAAGAGTGACAAGAACAAGAGTAGCAAGAACAAGAGTGACAAGAACAAGAGTAACAAGAACAAGAGTGACAAGAACAAGAGTAGCAAGAACAAGAGTGACAAGAACAAGAGTGGCAAGAACAAGAGTGACACGAACAAGAGTGACAAGAACAAGAGTGACAAGAACAAGAGTAACAAGAACAAGAGTGACAAGAAGAAGAGTAGCAAGAACAAGAGTGACAAGAACAGTTATTTGACTGAGGGTAAAATGATAACCACACAGACACACCCACACACACACACACACACACACACAGACACACACACACCCAGACACAGACACACACAGACACACACACACACACAGACACACACACACACAGACACAGACACACACACAGACAGACACAGACACACACACACACACAGACACACACACACACAGACACAGACACATACACAGACACACACAGACACACACACAGACACAGACACACACACACACACAGACACACACAGACACACACACAAAGTTTACCTCCACCTGCCCTGAAGAACATGAAAACGAAGAAGGATGCAACCGTTCTGAATTATGCAAATGTGACTTCCCCTTGCCCCTCCTTCCCCACCTCCTCGAGTCACTCCTCCATCCAGGCAACTAGTCTCCCTCGCCCCCAACATCACCATTTCCAAACGTATTCATATGTTTGTGGACATATTTCATAGTTTGTGTCGCGTTTTATAACCTGGAGACTTTTCTGAGGTGGAGTTGAGGCTTTGTGTGTGTGTGTGTGTGTGTGTGTGTGTGTGTGTGTGTGTGTGTGTCTGTGTGTGTGTGTGTGTGTGTGTGTGTGTGTGTGTTGTGTGTCTGTGTGTGTGTGTGTGTGTGTTTGCGTGCGTGCGTGAGCACGCCCGTGTGAGAGATTGCACTTACCTAGTTGTGTATGCAGGGGTCGATACACTGTGTCTGTCAGTACCAGATTTACTCATCTCTGAAGATAACGTTACTATCATATCTCCCGTCTTCAACTGTCCAGGCAACAATCCAACTTCAACAACCCATCCAACGTTCTCTTAGACCCACTCCATCATTCTATCCTCCCAACAGCAAATGCTATTTAGCGCCCTCTCGACGCCACTTTCACAAACTAAAGTCACTGGTTAAAGAAACCAGTGTTGTTCTTCAACTTAATATATGGTTAATTAGGCCTAACTTAGATTATACTGCAGAGTTCTGCTCACAGTATCACAGAAGAGATAAATGCACCGGAGAACGTACAAAGGAGGATGACAAAGTTGATCCCATGTATCAGAAATCTATACAACTATAGCTTCTAGGTTATCCCTATTGGCAAGACTAGAAAAATCCCCTCTTACCACTTTTCTAACACTAATTACATAGTTAATACATTAGTATTATTGGCGTCTTGTTTACACGTTCCTCTCTCACTCACAATTTTGCTATAAAAACTGATATTAAATTGGTCCACATCCAGCTTCTTGGTAGCTCTTATTCCTTCATTATTATAATCATGGGAGAGCACTAAACCCATTTGGATTATACAGGACCTATGGGGGGAACTGGAACACAGATCCAAGTGCCTAGATCAAGTGCCTCTCACCAGCATCAAGGAACCTCCCTTGAGGGGTCTACTTCCTAGAGCACTGTTGTTTATTTGTTGAGGAAATCCTGCTTATGTCTTCATCTCCTTCCTTCAGCATCCACGCAGATCTTTTATCGGGACAACATTCTGTGTATTGTATCATGAGACGCAGAGGTGGCACCAGTGCCTGGTCATCCAGCTTCTCTTGTAGTCTGGTTCTATCCAAGTTTCTTACATTTTCACCGAAAACTCGCACTTAGCATAACCTTATAACGACGTTTCGATCCTTCCTGCACCATTGTCAACTCACAGTTGACAATGACAGCTTGACAGTGCTGGATTTTGGTTAATAGTTCCAGCCACGGTATTGTGCCTGTTGATTTGTTGCTGTTGTTGTGTTGTGCAGCACTTCGAGGCCTTAACTTCTGCCTTCAGTAAAGTCAGCAGAAGTAACAGCAGACGCAGCAGCAAAACAAAAACAAAAGAGTTGCAACAAAATTAGCAATTGTAACATTAGTAACAGTAGCAGCAGCAGCAGAAACTTTAGTATAAATAGTACGAACAAAAGCAGCTCTCCAAACATTATTAAGAACAGAGTCGTCATGAATAACAGTTGCTTCATAATCAACAACAGTAGAAATAAAAGCATTTCATCATTTCAGCAATATCATCATCAGAAGCAAAAGCAGCAGCAACAACAACAGGAGCAGTAGAAATACCCGAATCACCAGCAGAACTAACAGACACAGGAACAGCAGCAGCTGGAACAACAGCAGCAGCAGCAGTAACAGCGCAGCACCACTAAAACCAGCATCAACAACAGGAGCTCTACCAAAGCCAGCAGGAGCCGTATGATAACAGTGAGCTTCAATGCAACATCAAGTACACAAAGGACCGTGCAAGACCCAGCGTCAATTAACCTTGCAACAAGAACGACTCCATGTCTCTTAAAAAAGTTATCCCTCCTTTGGGATAACACTGATTAACACACTAGTTTAATATATATGTTTCTGGCAGAGAGGAGGTCATTTTGGTGGAAGAGGTGAAGGAGAGGGAGCAGAAGGTCATGTTGACGAAGAGGGAGATACAAGGAAGGGGAGACGAGTGGTTTATAAAAGAGGAAGGACAACAATGGAAAGGGTGAACTTAGGTTAGTGGTGCGTAATAATGGTAAAAGAACGGCAGGACAGTAAAGAGGGAACTGGGAGAGAAGAAATAAAAGCTTGAGGAACAGCAGAAGATATAACAGAAGCAGCAGCATGAAACGGAAGTAAAGGAAGTTCAGAAGGAGAACACAAGACAGTCACGATAACAAATTAAATGTTAGAATCCTTCTAAAATTATAAGGAGAATGTGAAAGAAACAGAGACTGTCTCCAGTTTCCTGATATGCCAGACAAGGTGTGGGTTCCATGATGGTGCTGCGTACTCCAGGATGGGCATGACATATCACATGCTGCAGGACCTGGAAATGCTCCAGGAGGACCTGGAATGCAGCATGAGAAACTGTAAATGTTACACGAGGACCTGGAACTGCTGCAGAAGGACATGGAAATTCTGCAGGACTGGAAATGCTACAGATCACTTAGACATGCTGCAGGACCTAGACATGCTGCAGGACCTAGACATGCTGCAGGACCTAGACATGCTGCAGGACCTAGACATGCTGCAGGACCTAGATATACTGCAGGACCTAGACATGCTGCAGGATAACTGAGACATGCTGCAGAACAAGATATTCCAACAGGTACTGGGAGTTTCCTAACATAGTTTCCCTGGAGGTCACTCACAACAGTGGACTCAGACACAGTCTCCTATATACCAAACTAATCAAAGAGAAGCTGTGAAACATTCAACATCATAGTAGTGAACATTCAACATCATAGTAGTGAACATGTCAAACATCATCACAGTAGTGAACATGTCAAACATCATCACAGTTCAGTGATTAAATGCAAACAAGATTTTAAAAACTTTTGTGAATTTCTCATAATAGAAAATGTTAAATGTTGGAAGTTTTTTTTTTTTTTTTACCTTTAAAAATGAGAAAAGAGAAGAGTGATATTATATTAAATAGTCACAAATGCCACAAGGAGCACTAATGACCATAGTCACAAATGCCACAAGGAGCACTACTGACCATAGTCACAAGTGCCACAAGGAGCACTACTGACCATAGTCACAAATGCCACAAGGAGCACTACTGACCATAGTCACGTGCCACAAGCACTACTGACCATACTCATAAGTGCCACAAGGAGCACTATTGACCATAGTCACAAGGAGCACTACTGGCCCTAGTCACAAGTGCCACATATATAAATATTTTCACGCCCTCTTAGCTGTATATAGATTTACAGGCCAACCTTCCTCAACTGTTCAGTGATTCAGGTATCATGCAGACGTAGGCCAACCTTCCTCAAGCATTCAGTGATGCTTGTGGTCTGTAGCAGATTCCTTCTTCTGATTGCAACTTGTGAAGTCCTATAGTCACACTTTGTTGCTACTCAGTTATCCCAAACACATCAATGTTTCCTGCACCTGCCACCAACCTCAGGTCATTCTACCTTACTTTCCAGTGCTACACGAGATAAGGGGACAAGAGCTAGACTGCAGAAAGGTCAGTTGGGTTGCAGTATGTATACATGCTGAGCAAATCACCCACATTATCATTGTAGGCAAGAAACTTGCCTCTGGGGTTCTTCCTCTTCTATGATTATTAAGTTAAGAGGAAGAAGCACCATGCGTAGCTGCAGTTGGACAACAGCATAGATCCTAATCATTCTGAAAGCAGCTTCAGTCTGCAGCTGACCATTCTGTATATGTCTCTGCTAGAAATCTTGAACGGTCTAACCTTGGTAGAGATGAGTACAGTGTCCTTGAAACAGAAGTTTAGCGAACTATTGTACTCCCAGTCTTGAGTGCTTTCTCTGGTGTCATGATCAAACTTTCGTTTACCAGTGACGTGTTTCCAGAGTTTTCCTACTCTGGCTGCCCGGCCCAGGGTCAGGCTGCCCAGCCCAGGGTCAGGCTGCCCGGCCTAGGGTCAGGCTGCCCGGCCCAGGGTCAGGCCTCCCTGTTAGTTGCTGTTAGCGGCCCACAGACACCACTGTTTCTTTCTAAACAGACTAATAACTACCTTCGCTTTTGACAAGGTCAAAATCTTTCAACCTCTAGCGAAGATAATTTCAACACTTCACTCCTTTGTGCCTCTGATATGATTCCTTTCATGACTCATGTCTGTCTCAAACTGCTAAGTAATTCATTGTTACAGTTAAAGGAGCGTCCCCTAAAAAAATCATATATTTTCTTAGGTAAAGTCACTGAATACACCAGCAGCTGCAGTCAACATTTTCTGTATACGAGATGCAGCTGGAAAGAAAACCTATATATGTTTTCTTGTCATGTTGCATCACGCAAGATGGTTTCCCTGTCATATTGCATCATGCAAGATTTTTGTTTTTTACATCCAGTAATGAAATCTGTCAGCCAGACCGGGAGACTTCCCTAAAAAAAAAATGTTATCTAAAACCCTACGGACTGAAACCTGCGTTTCCTTTATTAAACATATTTTATAAAACTCCACGGTAAAAGAAACCCGTTTTATTTGCTTTAATTCGGTAAAACTCTACGGTAAATATTACCCATGTTTCATTTACTACAACCCCTCCCCTCTATTAAACTCTACGGTAAATACTACCCATGTTTAACTTACTATTTTTTAATTATTATTTTGAACTCTACGGTAATTGCTACCCATGTTTTATTTACTAATTTTTTAATATACCGTCCAGGTTTCCAGGATCACCTTAACACCATCCTAACCCTTCAGCTAAAACAAATTTCGGTCTTACATTAAACAATTGCATTGAAAATAACAAAAAAAAAATAATTATAAATTTACAATTGTTAATCTTACAATTATTTATATCTATATTTTCAATTTCTTTCAAAGTTTCTCTCAAAAAAACACAATCCTGCTTTTGACTGGTTTATTATGGCAAGAGACACTGACGTGAGGAAACTCACTGAGTGCCAGGCTAAATGTCCTCCTGAGTGCGTTATCAGACGCCCTAGTGCAAGAACTCTCCTAATTGACTTTGGCTGATTGGTTAATTGGGAATAAATTCCCTGGGCTACACGAGGGTCATTAAGAATGCATGTAACCTGGACACAAACACTCAAGAATACTTAAATATTTAACATAGGGATTAACGTTAACTCTCAGTGTATATACACAGAGATACACACCTCTCAGTGTATATACACAGAGATACACACCTCTCAGTGTATATACAGAGATACACACCTCTCAGTGTATATACACAGATACACACCTCTCAGTGTATATACACAGATACACACCTCTCAGTGTATATACACAGATACACACCTCTCAGTGTATATACACAGAGATACACACCTCTCAGTGTATATACACAGATACACACCTCTCAGTGTATATACACAGATACACACCTTTCAGTGTATATACACAGAGATACACACCTCTCAGTGTGTATACACAGAAACAGACCTCTCAGTGTATATACACAGATACACACCTCTCAGTATATATACACAGATACACACCTCTCAGTGTATATACACAGAGATACACACCTCTCAGTGTATATACACAGAGATACACACCTCTCAGTGTATATACACAGATATACACCTCTCAGTGTATATACACAGATACACACCTCTCAGTATATATACACAGATAAACACCTCTCAGTGTATATACACAGAGATACACACCTCTCAGTGTATATACACAGATACACACCTCTCAGTGTATATACACAGATACACACCTTTCAGTGTATATACACAGAGATACACACCTCTCAGTGTGTATACACAGAAACACACCTCTCAGTGTATATACACAGATACACACCTCTCAGTATATATACACAGATACACACCTCTCAGTGTATATACACAGAGATACACACCTCTCAGTGTATATATACACTCAGGAATACTACACCTCTCAGTGTATATACACAGATACACACCTCTCAGATTGTACTGTACGAAAACATTCATGGATAAAAAACATCCATTTCTCACACCAGTATATATACACAGATACACACCTCTCAGTGTATATACACAGAGATACACACCTCTCAGTGTGTATACACAGAACACTTCAGTGTATATACACAGATACACACTCTCAGTGTATATACACAGATACACACCTCTCAGTGTATATACACAGAATACACACCTTCAGTGTATATACGACACTTCAGTGTAATACACGACCTCTCAGTGTATATACACACACAGGATACTACACCTCTCAGTGTATATACACAGAGATACTCAACACGATAACCTCTCAGTGTATATACACAGATTGTATTACGTACACCTTTCAGTGTATATACACAGAGATACACACCTCTCAGTGTGCATACACAGAAACACACCTCTCAGTGTATATACACAGATACACACCTCTCAGTATATATACACAGATACACACCTCTCAGTGTATATACACAGAGATACACACCTCTCAGTGTATATACACAGAGATACACACCTCTCAGTGTATATACACAGAGATACACACCTCTCAGTGTATATACACAGAGATACACACCTCTCAGTATATATACACAGATACACACTTCTCAGTGTATATACACAGATATACACACCTCTCAGTGTATATACACAGAGATACACACCTCTCAGTGTATATACACAGGTATACACACCTCTCAGTGTATATATGCTGTGAACTTTGTGGTTGGTTAATTGAATATCAAGGCTATGTATTACATGAAGGTCATTAAGCCTGTATGTTACCTGTTTACAACCAGTCAACCAAACTTTAATTACCTAAAGTGAGATAACGTAGATTTTCAAGAGTATATATGTACCTAGCAACACTACACTACTGACAACCATACAGTCTACTGACCACCATACAGTCTACTGACCACCATACAGTCTACTGACCACCATACAGTCTACTGACCACCATACAGTCTACTGACCACCATACAGTCTACTGACAACCATACAGTCTACTGACTACCATACAGTCTACTGACCACCATACAGTCTACTGACCACCATACAGTCTACTGACTACTGACAACCATACAGTCTACTGACCACCATACAGTCTACTGACACCATACAGTCTAACTACAATAGCCATACATCTACTGACACCTATACAGTCTTACATGACCACATAAGTCTACTGACAATATAAGTCTATTGACCACCATAAGTCTACTGCACTACCTCAGTCTCTTGGGCAACATTCAGTCTCAGACCACCATACAGTTACTGACCACCATACAGTCTACTCCACCTACGTCCTCTCAACCATACAGTCTACTGACACCATACAGTCTACTGACCACCATACAGTCTACTGACCACCATACAGTCTACTGACTACTGACAACCATACAGTCTACTGACCACCATACAGTCTACTGACCACCATACAGTCTACTGACCACCATACAGTCTACTGAAAACCATACAGTCTATTGACAACCATACAGTCTACTGACCACCATACAGTCTACTGACCACCATACAGTCTACTGACAACCATACAGTCTACTGACTACCATACAGTCTACTGACCACCATACAGTCTACTGACCACCATACAGTCTACTGACTACTGACAACCATACAGTCTACTGACCACCATACAGTCTACTGACCACCATACAGTCTACTGACTACTGACAACCATACAGTCTACTGACCACCATACAGTCTACTGACCACCATACAGTCTACTGACTACTGACAACCATACAGTCTACTGACTACCATACAGTCTACTGACCACCATACAGTCTACTGACCACCATACAGTCTACTGACTACTGACAACCATACAGTCTACTGACCAATATACAGTCTACTGACTACTATACAGTCTACTGACTACTGACAACCATACAGTCTACTGACCAATATACAGTCTACTGACTACTGACCACCATACAGTCTACTGACCACCATACAGTCTACTGACTACTGACAACCATACAGTCTACTGACTACCATACAGTCTACTGACCACCATACAGTCTACTGACCACCATACAGTCTACTGACCACCATACAGTCTACTGACTACTGACAACCATACAGTCTACTGACCAATATACAGTCTACTGACCACCATACAGTCTACTGACTACTGACAACCATACAGTCTACTGACCAATATACAGTCTACTGACCACTATACAGTCTTTTAAACTACTGGATTATTATAGGAAAATATTTCAAAATTACGAATAATAGTTTTTTCAGACTTACTTATGTATTAAATATAAGTATACTAATTACTGAAATTATAAATACGATATTGTTAAGCAGTGTAGTGGAGGAAGAGAGCCATCTGCTTTACTATCCTCGCTTCTTCTGTGAGATAAAATTCAGTTGTCGAGGGACTAACATCAACAGAAGTATATCAGCCACATTCTACTCCCTTGGATTAAACTCGACTGCCTCCCGTTCTCCCACCTGTATGACCCCGTAGGGTCATACAGGTGGGAGAACCTTCCTCTCTCCATCTTACTCCCTCACTCACACTTTTATCATTCTTTATCTCCCCTCTACCTCTCCTTCATTCAAACACCTCCCAGCCTAAATCTGTTGCAATCCTTCCAACCTTCTCTTTCTAACTCTCTCTCTCTCCTCCACCAAACTAACTCTTCCACATCGTTCCCTCTCCCTTTCTAACTCTCCCTCTCTCCTCCACCAAACTAACTCTTCCACATCGTTCCCTCTCCCTTTCTAACTCTCCCTCCCTCCTCCACCAGACTAACTCTTCCACATCGTTCCCTCTCCCTTTCTAACTCTCCCTCCCTCCTCCACCAGACTAACCCTTCCACATCGTTCCCTCTCCCTTTCTAACTCTCCCTCCCTCCTCCACCAGACTAACCCTTCGCATCTTTCCCTCTCCCTTTCTAACTCTCCCTCCCTCCTCCACCAGACTAACCCTTCGCATCTTTCTCTCTTCCTTTCTAACTCTCCCTCCCTCCTCCACCAGACTAACCCTTCGCATCTTTCTCTCTTCCTTTCTAACTCTCCCTCCCTCCTCCACCAGACTAACCCTTCGCATCTTTCCCTCTCCCTTTCTAACTCTCCCTCCCTCCCTCCAACAGACAAATTGACACAAAAATTCGGCTGAAATATAACAGCGACAGTATCTGCGAAAAATAATAATATTTTTTTTGGGGTAGCATTTGTGTTGTGTTGTTAGGGCAAAATCCATCAGGCCAAAACCGTCCCATGAATATTTTAAATCCCATTTTCCTCCAGTCAGGCTAAAATAAATGAAGATTTTCAAGTTTTCGTTTTATTTATGCGTGAAATACAGGGACGTGGGTTTAGTGGGAAGAATTAGCGGAACATGAATGTGTAATGTGGCAAAGAGAGAGAGAGAGAGAGAGAGAGAGAGAGAGTCTACTGATACTTTACTCAGTAAATAATAATCCCTTAGTTTTTAAAAGATTAAGAAAGATGAAGAATATTTGAAGTCTTTCAGATGTTAGTTGGGCGAAGAAGTTGATGGAACACAAATGGGAGGTGAAATATCTGAAATACGTGAGTGGCAGTGACTGACCTGAACACATGAGGAGAGTTGTCAACAGTGAAGGAGGAGGACACTGTCACACCACACCGACAACACCAATAATAATAATAATAATAATAAAGTAAGATGAGCATAGGAGAGAGGTGGTGGGTGACAGGCTTGACCAACACTATGACTGCCTCCTACATCATATCTTCATATTCCTTAAAATAACGAAATATGTGTGAAAAAAGGTGAACTGTGACAGCAGTGAACACTGTAATGTGTCACTGCAGATGGGACCCACAGCTAGCGGTCAACTGCTGGTTGACACTGTTTAATGGGATGATAAGAACCTTCTACTTTTCTATCCTCGACTCACACGACAGTCCTTCATCTAGGGAGAAGTAGACAGTTCTCAGTAGACAGCCTCGGTGTAGACTTCTAAGCCCTCTGCTGTCTCTCTCCCGTGTACTTATAACACAGCAGTAACAGCACTATCAACAGACTTTGGAAGACAGTTTACCAGAGTGAGATGTCAGCTTGGTGAGGCTGTGGTTCTATCAGCGTCCAACATGAACCAGAGAGACAAATCTCTGTTTTCGGGATTGGCAAGTTTTATAGACCCATTTTAGGGCGAATATCGTCTGCCCAGTCTGTCATTGACTGGATTTTAACGATGGCGCGAGCAAGAACGACAATAGCAACACATCGCGAACTGAGGTAAGCACGTCGACCAACTGTTATGGCAGAGATAGCAACAGATTGCAGCTTTGGAAGTCTGACGGCTTGGCAAGTGTCGTTGCAAGACGTAAAGTGCAAACTATCAGGCAGTGCATGAAACCAGGGTTTGTGGCTGACTGAGGGGTGCTTGCCACGATTCATGACCATCTAGTAGAGGGTGTCATCTTCACTAGTGTTACCTGCACTGACCTGTACTGGTGTTGCCTGCACTGACCTGTACTGGTGTTACCTGCACTGACCTGTACTGGTGTTACCTGCACTGACCTGTACTGGTGTTGCCTGCACTGACCTGTACTGGTGTTGCCTGCACTGACCTGTACTGGTGTTACCTGCACTGACCTGTACTGGTGTTACCTGCACTGACCTGTACTGGTGTTACCTGCACTGACCTGTACTGGTGTTGCCTGCACTGAACTGTACTGGCGTTGCCTGCACTGACCTGTACTGGTGTTGCCTGCACTGACCTGTACTGGTGTTGCCTGCACTGACCTGTACTGGTGCTGATTGCACTGACCTGTACTTGTGTTACCTGCACTGACCCGTACTGGTGCTGCCTGCACTGACCTGTACTGGTGTTACCTGCACTGACCCGTACTGGTGCTGCCTGCACTGACCTGTACTGGTGTTACCTGCACTGACCCGTACTGGTGTTGCCTGCACTGACCTGTACTGGTGTTACCTGCACTGACCCGTACTGGTGTTGCCTGCACTGACCTGTACTGGTGTTACCTGTGCTGACCTGTACTGGTGTTACCTGCACTAGTGTTACCTGCACTGACCTGTACTGGTGTTACCTGCACTGACCTGTACTGGAGTTACCTGCACTGACCTGTACTGGTGTTACCTGCACTGACCTGTACTGGTGTTGCCTGCACTGACCTGTACTGGAGTTACCTGCACTGACCCGTACTGGTGTTGCCTGCACTGACCTGTACTGGTGTTACCTGCACTGACCTGTACTGGTGTTGCCTGCACTGACCTGTACTGGTGTTGCCTGCACTGACCTGTACTGGTGCTGCCTGCACTGACCTGTACTGGTGTTGCCTGCACTGACCTGTACTGGTGTTGCCTGCACTGACCTGTACTGGTGTTACCTGCACTGACCTGTACTGGTGCTGCCTGCACTGACCTGTACTGGTGTTACCTGCACTGACCCGTACTGGTGTTGCCTGCACTGACCTGTACTGGTGTTACCTGCACTGACCCGTACTGGTGTTGCCTGCACTGACCTGTACTGGTGTTACCTGCACTGACCCGTACTGGTGTTGCCTGCACTGACCTGTACTGGTGTTACCTGCACTGACCTGTACTGGTGTTACCTGCACTGACCTGTACTGGTGTTACCTGCACTGACCTGTACTGGTGTTACCTGCACTGACCTGTACTGGTGTTGCCTGCACTGACCTGTACTGGGTTACCTGCACTGACCCGTACTGGTGTTGCCTGCACTGACCTGCACTGGTGTTACCTGTACTGGTGTTACCTGCACTGACCTGTACTGGAGTTACCTGCACTGACCCGTACTGGTGTTGCCTGCACGACCTGTACTGGTGTTACCTGCACTGACCTGTACTGGTGTTACCTGCACTGACCTGCTATGTTACCTGACTGGTGTCCTGCACTGACCTGTACTGGATGTTACCTGCACTGACCTGTACTGGTGTTACTGCAGACTGTAATGGTGACTGACTGAATGTACGACCGAGAAAGGACAGTAGGAATTGACAGAATGAATGAAGATGCAAGAACATAGATAGGACCGAAGTAAATAAAAGAAGAATGAAGAAGAGAAGAAGAAGAAGAAGAAGAGAAGAGAAGAAGAAGAGAAGAAGAAGAAGAAGAAGGAAGAAGAAGAAGAAGAAGGAAGAAGAAGAGAGAAGAAGAAGAAGAAGAAGAAGAAGAAAGGAAGGCGGTGTTGAGGTGAACATGAGAATGCTGTAACCAGACTTCAGCTCCTCCTGGAGTCACACTAATAAATGATTACACTTCCTGAAGCGCTGAACCCGTGTGGGTCATACAACGCGATGAGGGGGTGAAGGCTCATTCCTCCTGCTGTTAATCGCAGCCCAGTCTGTGACCAGTCAGGCTGTTGGTGATCGCACAGGACACACATGACATGTTCACCAGAGAACACACACTAGTAATACCCTGGTACACACACATACACACACACACACTCACACACACTCACACAACACACACACCACACCAACACTCACACACACACACTCACACACACACACACTCACACACACACACACACACACTACACACACACACACACACACACAACACCACGCCAACCACACACAGACCACACATAGCACACATTCAGTCTTACACGTCAAGGGACGAGAATGAGCATGCACGCGTTCATAACAATTGAACAGGACGGACAGAAGATATGAACCAGAGTGGGATTGTTCAGTGCCTTGTTTTAAACCTGATCATAAGAATAAAGAGGAGAGTGAATATAATAAAATATATATATGAAAAAGACACAGTAAAAGGTGATTTTCCAGAATCAGGACTAAACATGAAATGTCTACCTGACTTTCGTTTGCAATATATATATATAATATTATGATTATTTTTAAACCGCAAGATTCACAGTAAACAGGTGTATATGGATATCACGAAGTCACATGAATTTGTGTGATTTGGTAATAAATTTGGTTTGGATTATATCTTTCAGTTGGTGTTGTGGATTATCATTGTGTGGTTGAATTAGGGATTATATTTTTGACTTCGTGGGTTCCGTGATCCTGCTGAAGTGATCTTGGTGAGGGATTAAGATCTGACATTAACACTGTGTTACTGTGGTCATGTTAGGTAAAAGGTCCCAAGTGCAACTGATGTGACATTTTATTGTGGCAACGTTTCGCTCTCCAGGAGCTGTGTTAAGCCGTTGTAACAGCTTGGTAAAGCTCCTGGAGAGCGAAACGTTGCCACAATAAAATGTAACATGTGTTGCACTTGTGTCCTTTTACCTAACATATTGAGGGTAATTCCACCAACATTATTAGTTTAGTCATGCCTGCATTCCCTCTCCCACTCTCCATGTACTCTCCCTCTCCCACTCTCCCTGTACTCTCTCTCTCCCACTCTCCCTGTACTCTCCCTCTCCCCCTCTCCCTGTACTCTCCCTCTCCCACTCTCCCTGTACTCTCTCTCTCCCACTCTCCCTGTACTCTCCCTCTCCCACTCTCCATGTACTCTCCCTCTCCCACTCTCCCTGTACTCTTACTCTCCCACTCTCCCTGTACTCTTACTCTCCCTCTCTTTCTGTACTTTCACTCTGTTCCTATACTTTCCTTCTCCCTCTCTTTCTACACTCTCCTCTCTCTTCCTGCACTCTCCTCTCTCTCCCTCTCTTCCTGCACTCTCCTCTCTCTCCCTGCACTCACCTCTCCCTCTCTCCCTGCACTCACCTCTCCCTCTCTCCCTGCACTCACCTCTCCCTCTCTCCCTGCACTCACCTCTCCCTCTCTTCCTGTGCTCTTCCTCGTCTCTCTATCTTCCCTACCTTTCACCTTTCTTGCAGCAACGGAAACAAACCACACTGAATGGCTTTCTCGGGTTACCGTCTTCTTCTTCTTCAACTTCCCTCCATCCTCACCCTTCCCTCCATCCTCACCCTTCCCTCCATCCTCACCCTTCCCTCCATCCTCACCCTTCCCTCCATCCTCACCCTTCCCCCATCCTCACCCTTCCCCCAGCACTCGCCTGCTACAACCTCACCTGCACACACAGACACCCGTCAGTGTCTCAGGTTCTCTCCTCAAGACGCTGATACCTAGTGACTATACACTGATGTTACCTAGGTAACACCGCCCCTGCCTCCCTCGCCTTCGTATGTCAGTGTTACTTGTAAATGGTCCAGGTCGGACCCAAACGTCATGATACGTTTCTCGCTCATACGTGCTGGTTATTTGTGTACACTTCCATAAAGCTGGTCCAGGTTCCTCCCTGTTTGCTGAGTGTGTATACCAACACCTGAAGTATTACCAGACCTGCAGTATACCTCAGTATTATTTGTAAACCCCACACTATTATACACTTCCTACCCACACCATTATACACTTCCTACCCACACCATTATACACTTCCTACCCACACTATTATACACTTCCTACCCACACTATTATACACTTCCTACCCACACCATTATACACTTCCTACCCACACCATTATACACTTCCTACCCACACTATTATACACTTCCTACCCACACTATTATACAATTCCTACCCACACCATTATACACTTCCTACCCACACCATTATACACTTCCTACCCACACCATTATACACTTCCTACCCACACTATTATACACTTCCTAACCACACTATTATACACTTCCTACCCACACCATTATACACTTCCTACCCACACCATTATACACTTCCTACCCACACTATTATACACTTCCTACCCACACTATTATACACTTCCTACCCACACCATTATACACTTCCTACCCACACCATTATACACTTCCTACCCACACTATTATACACTTCCTACCCACATTATTATACATTTCTTACCCACACCATTATACACTTCCTACCCACACTAATACTTCCTACCACTATTTACTTCCTACCACACTATTATACACTTCCTACCCACACTATTATACACTTCCTACCCACACCATTATACACTTCCTACCCACACTATTATACACTTCCTACCCACACATTATACACTTCCTACCCACACCATTATACACTTCCTACCCACACCATTATACACTTCCTACCCACTATACACCCCCATTATACACTTCCTACCCACACTATTATACACTTCCTACCCACACCATTATACACTTCCTACCCACACTATTATACACTTCCTACACCATTATACACTTCCTACCCACACCATTATACACTTCCTCACACCATATACATCTCACACATTCCTTCCACCCATTATACACTTCCCACACTATTATACACTTCCTACCCACACCATTATACACTTCCTACCCACACCATTATACACTTCCTACCCACACCATTATACACTTCCTACCCACACTATTATACACTTCCTACCCACACCATTATACACTTCCTACCCACACTATTATACACTTCCTACCCATTAACTCTACCAATTATAACTTCCTACCCACCCATTATACACTTCCTACCCACACATTATACACTTCCTACCCACATATTATACACTTCCTACCCACACATTATACACTTCCTACCCACACTATTATACACTTCCTACCACCATTAACACTTTATATCACTTCCTACCCACACTATTATACACCTTCACTCACCACACCATTATCACTTCCTACCCACACTATTATACACTTCCTACCCACACCATTATACACTTCCTACCCACACTATTATACACTTCCTACCACACATTATACACTTCCTACCCACACCATTATACACTTCCTACCCACACATTATACACTTCCTACCCACCTATTATTACATTCCTACCCACACCATTATACACTTCCTACCACACTATTATACACTTCCTACCCACACCATTATACACTTCCTACCCACACCATTATACACTTCCTACCCACACTATTATACACTTCCTACCCACATTATTATACATTTCTTACCCACACCATTATACACTTCCTACCCACACCATTATACACTTCCTACCCACACCATTATACACTTCCTACGCACACCATTATACACTTCCTACCCACACTATTATACACTTCCTACCCACCTATTATACACTTCCTACCCACACCATTATACACTTCCTACCCACACCATTATACACTTCCTACCCACACATTATACACTTCCTACCCACACTATTATACACTTCCTACCCACACATTATCACTTCCTACCCACACTATTATACACTTCCTACCCATCCATTATAACTTCCTACCCACACCATTATACCTTCCTACCCACACTATTATACACTTCCTACCCACACCATTATAGCACTTCCTACCCACACTATTATACACTTCCTACCCACACCATTACACTTCCTACCACACCATTATCACTTCCTACCCACACTATTATACACTTCCTACCCACACTATTATACACTTCCTACCCACACCATTATACACTTCCTACCCACACTATTATAACTTCCACCAGACCATTATACTTCCTACCCACACATATACACTTCAGCATGACCATTATACCAGTACCCACAGTATCAGTGTTTACCCACCATTGTACTTCGTACCACAGTTATCATCACCAGGTAGCTGCAATACCAATTATGTAGCCACACCATGTACTGCAGTGACCCACCAAGTTAACTTCCAGCCAGACTAGAACGTACCAATTATACACCAAGCTCGATGACCATTAGTTAGCAGCCACTGCAGAGAGTGACCATTAGTCGTACAGCCAGATAGCTGCAATATGACCAAGGTAGTGTAGCACCAGGGTAGCTGCAGGAGGTGACCAAGGTGTAGTGTGCAGCCAGGTAGCTGCAGGGAGGTGACCAAGGTGTAGTGTAGCAGCCAGGGTAGCTGCAGGGAGGTGACCAAGGTGTAGTGTAGCAGCCAGGGTAGCTGCAGAGAGGTGACCAAGGTGTAGTGTAGCAGCCAGGGTAGCTGCAGCAGAGTACCAAGGTGTATGTAGCACCAGGGTAGCTGCAGGGAGGGACCAGGTGTAGTGTAGCACCAGGGTAGCTGCAGGAGGTGACCAAGGTGTAAGTGTCTCAGCCAGGGTAGCTGCAGGAGAGGTGACCAAGGTGTAGTGTAGCAGCCAGGGTAGCTGCAGAGAGGTGACCAGGTGTAGTGTGCAGCCAGGGTAGCTGCAGGAGAGGTGACCAAGGTGTAGTGTAGCAGCCAGGGTAGCTGCAGGAAGGTGACCAAGGTGTAGTGTAAGCCAGGGTAGCTGCAGAGAGGTGACCAGGTGTAGTGTAGCAGCCAGGGTAGCTGCAGGAGAGGTGACCAAGGTGTAGTGTAGCAGCCAGGAGTAGCTGCAGGAGAGGTGACCAAGGTGTAGTGTAGCAGCCAGGGTAGCTGCAGGAGAGGTGACCAAGGTGTAGTGTAGCAGCCAGGGTAGCTGCAGGAGAGGTGACCAAGGTGTAGTGTAGCAGCCAGGGTAGCTGCAGGAGAGGTGACCAAGGTGTAGTGTAGCAGCCAGGGTAGCTGCAGGAGAGGTGACCAAGGTGTAGTGTAGCAGCCAGGGTAGCTGCAGGAGAGGTGACCAAGGTGTAGTGTAGCAGCCAGGGTAGCTGCAGGAGAGGTGACCAAGGTGTAGTGTAGCAGCCAGGGTAGCTGCAGGAGAGGTGACCAAGGTGTAGTGTAGCAGCCAGGGTAGCTGCAGGAGAGGTGACCAAGGTGTAGTGTAGCAGCCAGGGTAGCTGCAGGGGACCAAGGTGTAGTGTAGCAACCAGGGTAGCTGCAGGAGGTGACCAAGGTGTAGTGTAGCAGCCAGGGTAGCTGCAGGAGAGGTGACCAAGGTGTAGTGTAGCAGCCAGGGTAGCTGCAGGAGAGGTGACCAAGGTGTAGTGTAGCAGCCAGGGTAGCTGTAGGAGAGGTGACCAAGGTGTAGTGTGCAGCCAGGGTAGCTGCAGGAGAGGTAACCAAGGTGTAGTGTAGCAGCCAGGGTAGCTGCAGGGGACCAAGGTGTAGTGTAGCAACCAGGGTAGCTGCAGGGAGGTGACCAAGGTGTAGTGTAGCAGCCAGGTAGCTGCAGGAGAGGTGACCAAGGTGTAGTGTAGCAGCCAGGGTAGCTGCAGGAGAGGTGACCAAGGTGTAGTGTAGCAGCCAGGGTAGCTGCAGGAGAGGTGACCAAGGTGTAGTGTAGCAGCCAGGGTAGCTGCAGGAGAGGTGACCAAGGTGTAGTGTAGCAGCCAGGGTAGCTGCAGGAGAGGTGACCAAGGTGTAGTGTAGCAGCCAGGGTAGCTGAAGGAGAGGTGACCAAGGTGTAGTGTAGCAGCCAGGGTAGCTGCAGGAGAGGTGACCAAGGTGTAGTGTAGCAGCCAGGGTAGCTGCAGGAGAGGTGACCAAGGTGTAGTGTAGCAGCCAGGGTAGCTGCAGGAGAGGTGACCAAGGTGTAGTGTAGCAGCCAGGGTAGCTGCAGGGAGAGGTGACCAAGGTGTAGTGTAGCAGCCAGGGTAGCTGCAGGAGAGGTGACCAAGGTGTAGTGTAGCAGCCAGGGTAGCTGCAGGAGAGGTGACCAAGGTGTAGTGTAGCAGCCAGGGTAGCTGCAGAGAGGTGACCAAGGTGTAGTGTGAGCAGCCAGGGTAGCTGCAGGAGAGGTGACCAAGGTGTAGTGTAGCAGCCAGGGTAGCTGCAGGAGAGGTGACCAAGGTGTAGTGTAGCAGCCAGGGTAGCTGCAGGAGAGGTGACCAAGGTGTAGTGTAGCAGCCAGGGTAGCTGCAGGAGAGGTGACCAAGGTGTAGTGTAGCAGCCAGGGTAGCTGCAGGGGAGAGGTGACCAAGGTAGTGTGTAGCAGCCAGGGTAGCTGCAGGAGAGGTGACCAAGGTGTAGTGTAGCAGCCAGGGTAGCTGCAGGAGAGGTGACCAAGGTGTAGTGTAGCAGCCAGGGTAGCTGCAGGAGAGGTGACCAAGGTGTAGTGTAGCAGCCAGGGTAGCTGCAGGAGAGGTGACCAAGGTGTAGTGTAGCAGCCAGGGTAGCTGAAGGAGAGGTGACCAAGGTGTAGTGTAGCAGGAGAAGCTGGTGGCTCCAGTAAGGAAGGTTGCTTAATTATATTTACTGACTAGTTCACGAGGGTCACTAACAGTGCAAGTCACCTGTACACGAGGGTCACTAACAGTGCAAGTCACCTGTACACGAGAGTCACTAACAGTGCAAGTCACCTGTACACGAGGGTCACTAACAGTGCAAGTCACCTGTACACGAGGGTCACTAGCAGTGCAAGTCACCTGTACACGAGGGTCACTAACAGTGCAAGTCACCTGTACACCACCAGTCAAGAATGCTTTAATTTCTTAAAATGAATAAAGAAAACTTTAAGGAGTAGCTACCAGAAAGTATCTACTTTCCCGTACCTACTTTCCATTAAATACTTTCCTGTGACTACTTCCTCCGTCTCACTTTCCTTGCAATTGACTCCACTGATAATAAATATCTGGTTTCCAACTCAACTCCTTGGGTACTCTCTCTATCTTGCTCTCTCTCTCTCTCTCTCTATCTTGCTCTCTCTCTCTCTCTCTCTCTCTCTCTCTCTCTCTCTCTCTCTCTCTCTCTCCCAATCCATCCCTTACTCACTCACCCATACACTCTTTCCCACACTCACCACACACTCTCCCCCAAACCCTCCCCCACACACCCTCCCCCACACACCCTCCCCCACACACCCTCCCTCTCAAAATCTCATGTCCTGCCACTAAAAAATTCCTCTTAATTTTCCAACTTGTACACATAACATGTATAATTTTCGAGTAGATGCGTATATATATATTTTTTTCCTCTCAGTTTTGGAACATTTGAAGTGAGGGAAAATGACAGAGTTGTCTTCAAGAGCTTTCAAAAAGCTTTTAGAGCTTCGTAAAAGTGAGATGAATGGATTTGAAATGTTATTCAGTAATTCGTTGAATTTCTGTTGAAAGGTTTAGTAATTATGTTTCAGTGGGAGTGTGTGTGTGTGGGAGTGTGTGTGTGGGTGTGTGTGTGTGTGTGTGGGTGTGTGTGTGTGTGGGTGTGTGTGTGTGTGTGGGAGTGTGTGTGTGGGAGTGTGTGTGTGTGTGTGTGTGTGTGTGTGTGTGTGTGTGTGTGTGTGTGTGTGTGGAGTGTGTTGGTGTGTGTGTGGGAGTGTGTGTGTGGGTGTGTGTGTGTGTGTGTGTGTGTGTGTGTGTGTGTGTGTGTGGGTGTGTGTGTGTGTGTGTGTGTGGGTGTGTGTGTGTGTGGGTGTGTGTGTGTGTGGGAGTGTGTGAGGAAGTGTGTAAGGGAGTGTATGAGGGAGTGTGTGAGGGAATGTGTGTGGGAGTGTGAGGAAGTGTGTGAGGGGAGTGTGTGGGAGTGTGTGGGAGTGAGGGGGTGTGACGAAGTGTGTGTGTATGTGGGAGTGTGAGGAAGTGTGAGGGAGAGTGAGTGGGAGTGTGTGAGGGAGTGTGTGTGGGAATAATAATAATAATAATAAGATGAAGAAGAATGGTTAATGAGGCATAAAGCCTATGTGTACCTTGTGGGAGAGCAGTGTCCCGGGATGCAGTTAGGAACGCTCTTCTTATTTCTCCTCTCCTGGTGTCATCTCTTCACCTAGGGCTGCTGCACCTCGTCGCCAGGTGACGCTCCTCTTTCCTCACCTCGCTGCGTGATTCTTGACGGTGTAATCACACGGATGATTCAGATTTTCACGGATTTAGCGCACTACCAAAAGAGACGCAACCTTTCCCGCCGACATATGTTGTCTGCTAGCCTCCTCGCTCGCGCATGCGCACTTCACTCTCACAACAGATTTATAATTTTCGTACTAAAAAAAACTGGGTACGTATTTATTATTTTTATCTCGGATTTTAATGCGTAAACTCTCATTAGCTTTTTTTGCATTTATTCTGTTTTATTTAGATTTTGTATTACAGGTTTTATTGCGTATTGTTGACATGTGCTGGCTGGTCCCCCGTTTTCTGTTGACTTTCTTCACGTTTCTTCGACTTTCTTTTGTTTAATGCATTTATTGTCGTTATTCAATGTTCAATTCGTTCATTTTTGCTTCAAGACGATAATTTACACTTATCGGACATAAGCAAACATAACCTATCATATACTAAAACTAACCTAACCTATTTTAAATAACCTGACCTAATTTACATTAACCTAATCTAAACTAACCCAGTCTAATTTAACCTAATCTAAAGTAACCTAACCTAAAACAACCTAACCTATCCTAAATACAAACACACACACACACACACAAAATATATATATATATATATATATATATATATATATATATATATATATATATATATATATATATATATATATATATATATATATATATATATATATATATATATATAGTTATCAGATGTACGAGTCCCCATTAACTCCGCCTCAGGGCCGGGAACGTCGACAAAGCGACGCTGTTAAGACTCACTCAGCCATAATAGAAACATATAACAACGCTCTTATCGTCGCCCACAAGAAGCGAGGCAGCCTTCAACGTGCACAAAACAACGAGGGGAGGAAAAAATAATCGAAAAGAAAGAAAATTAGAGGCTGGAGGTAAAAAAAAAAGGGAAAAATAGAATTGTATTTGTTGAGGCTCGGGGAGGTGAGGTGTAGAAAACGGAGAACCAGTGGAACACTAACGGCATAGAAAACGGTGTTTATTGTTTTTCCAAGGATATGGCAAATACGGTGTTTTTCCATGACATAGAAACAGTGTTTTTCCATGACATAGAAACAGTGTTTTTCCAGGATATAGAAAACGGTGTTTATTGAGGATAGCATAAACAGTTTTTTTCCAGGATATAGAAAACGGTGTTTATTGAGTCAAACAACCAACCAAGCACACAACCAAACAAACAAGCAACCAAACAAACAACCAAATAACCAAACAAACAACCAAACAACGAAACCAAACAACCAACCGGTATTTTGTCACAGGAATTCCCACAAACTTTAATTCTTTTCCCTTTAGTCAAAACTGGAATATCTTTCAACTGAGTGTCTTTCATCTGTCGAAAAACCTGCATGTAAAAGTTAGGCAATTCTCTCTCTCTCTCTCTCTCTCTCTCTCTCTCTCTCTCTCTCTCTCTCTCTCTCTCTCTCTCTCTCTCTCTCTCTCTCTAATTAACTTTCTTTTATCTCTGGTGAATAAGTTGAATTAAGTGCTTGAGCGTAAATGGTATGGTCATATGCCTGTGTTCCCTGGTTCGAATCCCTTTGATTACAGCGGGTTAACACACACACACACACACACACACACACACACACACACACAGGCTAAAGCTCTTGAAGCAGGAAGAGAGTGGACCTACTAACGATCAGCGAAGAGGCGGGCCAGGAGCTGTGAATCGAACCCTGCAACCACAAATAGGTGACTACAAATACTAGATTAGAACACAGACACACACGTCACTACAACCCCCCAGAATTTCACCTGTGTCTGGCGGTGGCATGTCTTGCTGTGGCATGTCTGGCGGTGGCATGTCTGGTGCTGGCATGTCTGGCGGTGGCATGTCTGGTGGTGGCATGTCTGGTGGTGGCATGTCTGGTGGTGGCATGTCTGGCGGTGGCATGTCTGGCGGTGGCATGTCTGGCGGTGGCATGTCTGGCGGTGGCATGTCTGGCGGTGGCATGTCTGGTGGTGGCATGTCTGGCGGTGGCATGTCTTGCTGTGGCATATCTGGCGGTGGCATGTCTGGCGGTGGCATGTCTGGCGGTGGCATGTCTGGCGGTGGCATGTCTGGCGGTGGCATGTCTGGCGGTGGCATGTCTGGCGGTGGCATGTCTGGCGGTGGCATGTCTGGCGGTGGCATGTCTGGCGGTGCTCCGGAAAAAAGAGACACATGGGCGGCTAATTAAACATGCTAATTTATGCATAACATTTTTTTTTCTGTTTAGTCAACATCAGCTGAATAAATGATTCTTCAACATGTCGCTAAATATGAAATACTACGCTGAACAAATACTGAACACTGAGAGTAGTGAACACTGAGAGTAGTGAACACACTACGTCAGTTAAGTGGGTTTGAAGACTTTCGACTACACGAGGGGTCATTAAGGCTATGTGTCTCCTGTTTACCACCAGTCAAGGATACTTAAATACCAAATATTGGGATTAAACTTGCGTCATATATACAGTGAGAGACATACACTGTGTATACTTGTTGCCTTCAGGGGTAACTACTCCAAGGTGTCATCCACTGCACCACAGAGGCTGGTCACACATCCACCACAAAGAACATTAAGATGCAACACCCTAACTGCAACAATACACAAATAACTCGCACATAGCAGAGAGAAGCTTACTACGACGTTTCGGTCCCACTTGGACCATTTACTAAGTGACTTTGTAAATGGTCCAAATTGAACCGAAAAGTCGTGGTAAGCTCCTCTCTGCTACATGCGGGTTCCTTGTATATACATCCACCTGGTCAGTACCCTGGTAAGGTATGCGTGTTCATCACCAGCTGTGAACAATCCCAGACTGCAACGTTCATCTCCCGTTCAGTGAACTGTTTCACGCGTTCAGTGTGAATCTTGTGAGCCCACTCATACCAAGTATATTGAACTGTTGGGTTTGTGTTGAGGTAGATTTGTGTGATTGTTGGAAGCAGCGTGTAGCAGTAGTGGGTAGACCTCTCAGCCCGGCACTGACAGCCCAACTCTCGTCTAGAGAGACACTGTTCATCATTACCAGCGTCACTTTCTGTGGAAGTGGCTGCTGAACGTTTTTCAGTGAAGTTCTGAACGTGCTGTGAATACTAATGACGGTCGCTTGTGCACCCAGAGAGAGAGAGAGAGAGAGAGAGAGAGAGAGAGAGAGAGAGAGAGAGGAGAGAGAGAATACCTATTTATAAATGCTTAATTGTATCTTCAGGAGCAGATTATGCTCGTCTTCAGTACACTGTACTCAGGAACTGAGAAGAGTGTTCCTGTACTCAGTTCCTGAGTACAGAGTAGCACTCACTGCCTCCTCTTTCAACTCCTCCCGCTACTCGTCAACAACTCTGGGAGGACAAAACAACTCTGTTTACGAAGAAAATAATTCAACTATCCCCTCTGCTCCGCTTTTACTTCAACTCACAACTATGGGATCTTCTGTGTATGTGTGTGTGTGTGTGTGTGACAATAGGACAATTGAGTCCCTGAGACTCAATTGTCCTCTTCTAGACATGCTGAAAACGTCATTAAAGACACGTTCTAATTCGCTTCCGGAAGCTTCGTCTTTCCTCCTGTGAGTCTCAGAGTGGAGAGGCTTGTGCCTCGTCTCCTGGTAACCTCGCAACCAACGTAATTATCACTCTACAGTACAGGGAACATAAGGGTCATTCTGCTGGTTGTTTTTCTCACTTTTCCCTTGTTAATTCCGCCTTGTTGGTGAATACCGTGAATCATTATATTGTTGTTGTTGTTGTTGTTGTTATGGACTAAAGCTAATTTAAGATTAGTTAACGAAGGTCTACTGAACGAGTTCGTTAACCATCTTTCACTTAGTTTAAACACTGGTAAGAAATTCCTCGTTAATTGTAGTTAATTGTCGTGAACCACCATCTGAGTGAACCACAATCTGAGTGAACCACCGTCTCAGTGAACCACCGTCTCAGTGAACCACCGTTTCAGTGAACCACCATCTGAGTGAACCATAAGTCCAGTTCCTTGCATCAAGAGCCCCTCACCAGCATCAGGTTAAACAAATAATGCAATAACAAAATAATACTATACAATTTCGAGATTAAAAGTGATAAAATGACGTCCAGACACTCCATTAACAACACCAATAACCTTCTAAGTAGGATACACCAGTGTTGAAGTCTGTTAAAATACTCTGTCTAAAGATACCTCATGGACACCATTTTCAGTAATGGTGTGAATAACACTGAGCGGAGCTCACCTACACTAGTAAATTTTTCCACGAACCTTCACTAAGTCGTAATTGACCAGGGTTGAAAATTTGAAGCCGATCGAATATGGCATTCTGAAGTTATGAAGGAAAGTCTTGTAGTGTGGAAAATGTACCGGCTCTGACGTCAAGCCGTGTAGCATATAAGGGTTCACTACTTCTTGTAGTGTAGAAAATGTACCGGCTCTGACGTCAAGCCGTGTAGTATGTAAGGGTTCACTAAACTCGTGGAAATTAAAGAAAAACATGCAAGTTTTCAATATTTCTCATTTTTTTTGCACATAAAATTGGCAAATATGCACCATTGTACATATATTTCACTCTCCATCGTCGTGGAATTAGCAGACAGCTCATGTGAAAGCTTAAAGCTCCACCACCGAGGATTTTGGAAGTTATCCCAGCAATTCCAGGATGGTGGGAACGAGCTCAGCAAATGTGGTCACGGGGGCACCCGCACACGTTCATTGTTCCTTAAATCTTACCAGAGATGCCGTACACAAGGATTGAAGAGGTGAAGCCGATTGAATAAGGCATTCTCGAGTTATGAGCTAAAGGAAAAGGAAAAAATGGAAGAAAAAATTATGGCAGCTATTTAAAGGTTCATCTTCGAGAACGTAGATAAATGGTTCAGATAACTGACAAGTTGATAAATTAGACACATACGCAACACAGGTGTCTAATTTATCGTCCTCGAGAATACCGAATAAAAAGTCACCTTGACTCTACTGGATTATCTCAGGATACGTATTTATTACTGTATAATATAATTGTGAAAGTCTCAGCTTGTGCAATGGACCTGAATTACCTTATTTACTTACTCGCTTGTTTACGTCCATGCTTACTTACTCACTTGTTAACGTACCTGCTTACATACTCCCTTGTTTACCTACCTACTTACTTACCTACCTATGTACTTGCTTACTTGGCAACTTATTTAATTTTCTTGCTTACACTAAAACTGAGTCGACAGTTTTTTCCAGTACCGTTTTCTGCGTTAACATCTGCAAGAGTTATCTCCCCCATCTTTTTCTGTTTATCCTGTTTTCCGTTTAACCAGTTTTCTGGTTATCCCGTTTTCTCTTCACCCCGTTTTCTGTGCTATAATTTGCTGGTCGCAGGGGGGACGGAGGCGTAAGATGTGTAGCCGAGCCAAGCTGCCTTAATCACGGGTAATGGTCGCCTCCTCGGCAGTCAAGAACCTTATTGCCTTACCATTATCTGTGATTGGAGTCCTGCTAATTGGAATCGCAAGTTAGGTTCCCGTGGAAAGCTGCGTGTGTCGATACTTACATACACACTCGCACACACCTCTCACACTCACTGCCTCATTCTTCCACACTGCGTGTTCCTTATCGATTTCTTCGGTGAGTTGGGTGACTTAGATATCTGGGTGTGGGGGGCGTAAATCCCAGGAAGAAGAGTGTGTGGGGGGAATTAGATATGAGAAGGAGGAGAGGAATGAAAGGAAGGAGAGGGAGGTGAGAGGAGGAGTGGAAAGCGAGGAGCACGAACCAATAATCTAGCCATTATTGACACTGATGGCTGATCTGGATAGCTCTAGAGGTGCTGGAAACGAGAGAGAGCGGAGTCTGGAACATGATCGTACTGTATAATGATATCAACGAAATAAAGTCAGTTGATCAAATAAAATTGCTGGCCCACAGATGGCTCCACCTTCATCCTGTTCCATACTTGTGTGTCTCATAACTATAAAAAGGCTTTTAAATGAGCTGATGTAGGTAACAGCTCTTAGCTTGTTAATAAAGTTAGGAATCCCTAACCTAACCCTGTAAAACCCTGTGCAAAAGAGAGAGAGATCAAAAGAGAGATTAAGAAAGATTAATCAAAAGCGAGAGCATCGAGAAGAGGGACACTAAATGTGTGAGATTTAAAGTGCATAAAAGACTTCAAACAGAAGGCTGTTTAGAGGTTCTCTTACACACACTCCAGACACCCTTGTTTCACAAGTGATGTAATCCACTTATCCTCTCCCTGACCACCGCAGCCACACTTCCAAGTGACATAAGTGGCTCTCAAGGGGCCGCTGGCACCTGGCATGTCTGGGATCTTCTCAATTAATAACAATAATTATTGTACAACTATAACACCCTCACTGGACGGAGGGTCGAGCCCATAGCGCTTCAGGGGCTCTATGATATACCTCATACATCTATACCAGGTACAGTGAGAACTACCTCAGCAACAGTGGGAACTACCTCAGCTACGTGGAACTACCTCAGCTACCGTGGAACTACCTCAGCTACAGTGGGAACTACCTCAGCTACAGTGGAACTACCTCAGCTACAGTGGGAACTACCTCAGCTACAGTGGGAACTACCTCAGCAACAGTGGGAACTACCTCAGCTACAGTGGGAACTACCTCAGCTACCGTGGGAACTACCTCAGCTACAGTGGGAACTACCTCAGCTACAGTGGGAACTACCTCAGCTACAGTGGGAACTACCTCAGCACAGTGGGAACTACTCAGCACAGTGGGAACTACCTCAGCTACAGTGGGAACTACCTCAGCTACAGTCCTATTTCAACTTAATTTTGGTCCTGTCATTCACACGCGGTCCACTTCACACACGGTCCACTTCACACACGGAACACTTCACACACGGTCCACTTCACACAAGGTCCACTTCACACACGGTCCATTTCACACACGGTCCACTTCACACAAGGTCCCCTTCACACACGGTCCATTTCACGCACGGTCCACTTCACACACGGTCCATTTCACGCACGGTCCACTTCACACAAGGTCCACTTCACACACGGTCCATTTCACACACGGTCCACTTCACACAAGGTCCCTTCACACACGGTCCATTTCACGCACGGTCCACTTCACACACGGTCCATTTCACACACGGTCCACTTCACACAAAGTCCACTTCACACACGGTCCATTTCACACACGGTCCACTTCACACAAGGTCCCCTTCACACACGGTCCATTTCACGCACGGTCCACTTCACACACGGCCCACTTCACACACGGTCCACTTCACACACGGTCCATTTCACGCACGGTCCACTTCACACACGGTCCACTTCAAAAGAGATACACAGACGGAAAAATTAACTTCAATAAAGGAGAGTTAATATTCACGGTTCCTGTATTGTGCTAATTAACACATTCACACACACACACACACACACACACACACACACACACACTGTACGTCAGGCCCATACTAGAATATGTAGCACCAGTCTGGAACCCACACCTGGTCAAGCACGTAAAGAAACTAGAGAAAGTGCAAAGGTTTGCGACAAAGTTAGTTCCACAACTCAGGGTCTGTCCTATGAAGAAAGGTTGAGGGAAATAGGACTAACAACACTGGAGGAAAGAAGGGTCAGAGGAGACATGATAACGACATACAAAATACTGCGGGGAATCGACAAGGTAGACAGTGACAGGATGTTCCAGAGAGGGAACACAGAAACAAGGGGACACAACTGGAAGCTGAAGACTCAGATGAGTCAAAGGGATGTTAGGAAGCATTTCTTCAGCCACATAGTCAGGAAGTGGAATAGTCTAGAGAAAGATATAGTGGAGGCAGGAACCATACATAGTTTTAAGACAAGGTATGATAAAGCTCATGGAGCAGGGAGAGCAGAGACTCAGTAGCGGACAGCGAAGAGGCGGGGCCAGGAGCTGAGTATCGACCCCTGCAACCACAATTAGGTGAGTACACACACACACACTTTATAATAGGTACCATCCAGTCTGGGGAGCACAAGATAGTCATTGCAGTGATGTATAACCCACCACAGAACTGCAGGAGGCCAGGAGAGGAATATGACGAGAACAACAGAGCGATGGTGGACACTTTGGCGGAGGTGGCAAGAAAAGCGCACATGAGCAGAGCGAAGTTACTGGTCATGGGCGATTTCAACCACAGGGAGATCGACTGGGAGAACCAAGAACCACGTGGGGGTCCAGAAACTTGGAGAGCCAAGATGATGGACGTGGTAATGGAAACCCTGATGCACCAACATGTCAGGGACACGACCAGAGAGAGAGGAGAGGACGAACCAGCAAGGCTGGACCTTGTATTCACCCTGAGCAGCTCAGATATCGAGGACATAACACACGAGAGCCCCCTGGGAGCCAGCGACCATATGGTGCTGAGCTTTGAGTACATTGTAGAGCTACAGGTGGAGAGGAAAACGGTGCTGAAAGAGACAAACCAGACTTTAAAAGAGGGGACTACACGGGTATGAGGAATTTCCTGCAGGAGGTTCTGTGGGAAAGGGAAATGGAAGGACAGTCAGTCAATGAAATGATGGAATATGTAGCGGCAAAGTGCAAGGAGGCAGAGGAACGGTTTA